>LSYV01000172.1:4818-17021 GCA_001584585.1 Gonium pectorale | reverse complement strand
CCATCTCGCTGGACGGCACCACGGTCACCTTCTCGCCCGAGATCGCCGACATCTTCACGCAGGCCGGCTTCCGCGTCTCCAACAACCGCCGCGTGCTGCTGGGTGGGTGGCTGCTTGGGTGGGTGGATGGGTGGGCGGGGAGCAGGCACCGCGCGGGCGCACGCGCACGTACGGCAGATGGAGACTGGCACCTGCTCGACGGGAAGCGTCTCCCTTTCCGTCCGCTGGCGTAGGCTGGCGGCCCGACATGCGCATCCATCCCCCCATCCGCTGCCCCACGTGCACGTACCTCTGCTGTTGCTGAACCCGCGATCGTTCCATACCCGTTGTCGTGTACATGTCAGGCGCGTACGACGTGCTGGGATTCTTCAACACGATCAAGGTACGATGCGTAGGGGAGCGCATCGTGCGTGCGACTGCCTGCCGTGGATACCCGTACGGCGCCGAAACATGGATCCCGTGGCTCGACCGGTAGTCACAGCTGCGGCGCAGACCTTGACGCCGCACACACCCCAAGCAATCATAATGCGGGCCCGCCCTGATCTGTCGGTGCCACGGCGGGGTTCGATGCGTGGGCGGGGCAGCATCCGCGTACGGTTGCTAGGTGGTGATATATAGTGGTGAGGCACGAGCTTGGCTGCTGGCCGTCCAGGGGCTGCTGGCCGTCCAGTGATGGCGCTCCCATGCTTGGGTGTCCTGTCTCGCTGTCTGCGGCTCCGCCGTTTCGCGCGTCGTGTGCGCTCGATCGCTCGATCGCGTGGTGCACCCACCCGGCCACGTCTCCACCCACCCACCCGCCCACCCACCCACAGAACATGTCGGCCCTGAACCAGCCCGCCAATGCGTCCGCGCCCAAGCTGCCCTCGTCGAACTTCGTCATGAAGATCAAGGTGCGTCAGCTGCGTGCGTGTGTGGATGTCAATCGATGTCGGACAGGTCTACTCACGCGCACAACGGCATCGGCCAGTTGCGTCAGCCAGGGGCGGGGTCGCGAGCACGGCGTACGGCCATACATGTTTGCCCGCTAGCTGCTGAGGCTGGCTGGCCGCGCGCAATTAAACGACTACACTTGCGGTGTGTCTCGAGTTCTCGACCGTTATGACAGTTGGCCCGTTCAGTTAGCTCAACGAATCGCCAGCAACCACCTACCGTGAGAAGGTACCGTACGCCCTAACCGTATCCTTGCCACGTACGCGCTGCTAACGTGCACGATTGTTTGTTCGTCCACACGCACCCGTCCTGGGCGGGCCGCCCACGCACCCATCCACCCGCCTGCGCCCTCCCGCGTCCACCCACCCACTCATTCCGCCCGCCGTCTCCAGATCTACGAGCCGTGCGTGCTGCCCGACCAGCCCGACATGGACCGCTGCGTGTACTACCCGCCAAAGGTGCGGTGCGGTGGGCGACCGAGGGTGCCGTGTGTCCATGTGACGCTGGAAGGGCCTGGCGTTCAAAGGCTTGGCGTTACGTGGTGCGTGTGTGCGCGCGCGTGTACGTGTGTGCGTACGTGGCGGATGGTTTGGCAGCAGGCGCTAGTATGGACTGGGTGCGGCCGTCGTCCCGCTGGGCCCGAGACAGCCAAAGATGATGATTGGGCGGGTCGTGCGAGCCCGCGTGTGTGCGTGCATCGGAAGCAAGAGACCGATGGGTGCCCCCATCCCCACCCCACCCCACCCCACCCCACCCACTCGCCCACACACATCATAATCAGGCACCATGTGTCGTGCATGCACGCCGCCCCTACCTCATTGCTCGTCCCACCCTCTCCCATGCCGTTCGTGCGTTCCCCCTCCCCCGACTCCCTGCCCCCGCCCGCCCCCGCCCTCCAACAGAGCACTTCCTCCAACGGCGCCTACGGCATCTCACCTCCGCCACCCGCCCCCGTCACCCAGTCGCCTCCCATGCCGCCGCCGACACCGCCAAGCCCGCCCTCGCCACCGCCCTCGCCCGCGCCGCCGCCGACCGCCTCGCCGCCGCCGCCTGTCACGGGCCGCCGTCGGCAACTGATGGGCGCTTCCTCGTCCGGCTCTGGCTCCGTTGCCGACCCTGCCGCCACCGTGGAGGCCACCGCCGCGGAGGGCGCCACTCCGTCGGGCCCCCTCCGCCGCCGCAACCTGCGCCACCGCTACGTGGCCACCGCGGCGCCGCTCTTCCCCGAGGGGCCCGGCACCCACAAGCGCCGCTCGCTGCCGGGTGAGTGCGTAGGCCTTTGATCGCGCGCTCGGGGTCGTTCGCCGCATGATGGCCACTGTGCACGCTTTTCGCTAGCTCCCCATGGCGTGCTACCTACCTACCTACCCCAGCCAACCAATGCAACGGACGGCATTTCGGTGCATGTGGAAGGTAGGCCCACATCGTGTCGTGTGCTGTGTATGTGCCGGAAGCGTCTGTGGCTGCAGCGAGCTCAGCGCCCGACCATCGACTCCGACCTTGTGCCTTCCTACATGGGGGTCCCGCTGCATCGAATGTGTGCAACTCGCTTCGGCAAGCGCACGCACGCGCACACACCACACGGTGGTGGTCGCCGCCGAACTAACATGCAGGGACATCACCCCTTCGAATCCCTCTGGAGCTGGGTCCCACGGTAACACCGTCACTTGCGCGCTTACGCTCGTCGTATGCGTCGTTCCATTTCAACACCAGGAGTTCATCCATCCGGGGCCCAAACATCCAGTGCGCTAGCTGCTGCAGACAGCGGCGCAGTGCGGACAATGACAGCATCGTCACACAACACAACGCAACTGTCAACCGACAGCCCCAATGGCAACGACGGGCGCACATGTCTTACATATGTGTCGTACAGGTGTCGAGACGTCTGACCTGGCGGGCGTGGAGCTGATCGACGGCGTACGCTACATGACGCAGTGGGTCGGGTCGGGTCGGGCGGATTGGGAATGAAGGGGCTGGGGCTTGGGGAGGTGCTTGGAGAGGTGCTTGGGGAGGGCGGCCACACGGCGTGCTGCTGCTGCTGCTGCTGCTGGTGGTGGGCGGGGACTGGCGGGGGAGGTCCGAATGGGCTGGGCCGGGGCTCAGCCGGGGCTCGATTATGGCAACTCTTCTCTCGGCCCTACCTCACCCGTGACGGCCCATCTATTCCTCGGTGCTCCCGGGCTGCTGGCGGCGCGCCCCTCCGGATCCCATCCCGCCGCCAAGCACCCACTCCGCCCCCCGCCCTGCCTGCCCTCCGCACTCCGCAGCAACGAGACAACCTACCTCTTCAACGGCTCCGTCCGCGTGGCGTACGACTTTGCCATCTACCCGGGTTTTCAGCGGATCGAGGTGTCGCCCTCCGCCACCAGCAACCTCACGATGGCCTGGCAGCGCGATGTGAGTACGGCAGGCAGTGGCTGGACTCACGGCGCAGCGCGGAGCGGAGCGACAAGCCGGCCGCCCAGTGCAATGCCCTAGATAGTGCCCACCGCCCCCTACCCGTCCGTGCCCTACCCCCCACATCGCCCCCTCCATCGCCCCCTGCCTACATACCCCGCCCGCCCGCACCCACGCCCGCCCGCCCGCCCGCCACCCGCCCTTCTCGCAGAGGTTCCCCGATCGCAGCACCAGCCTGTCGCAGTCGTACTTTTGCCGGAACTATACGGCCGCCTCCAGCCCCGCCACGCTGAGCGCCGGCCAGGTGGTCAACTTCACCTACATGGGCGTGGACCACGTGGGCGACAGGCGAGTGGGACATACCGTGGAAGGGGGCGGGCGGTGGGTGGGTGGGAGGGCTGGGTGGGAGGGCCGCCCAGCCCGCCTGAAGGGCGCATACTTAGGTGGAGGACAGTCGCTCGGTCGGTCCCTGTGGATGAGGCAGTTGGATACAGTTAGCTGTTCACTGGTTCGTTAGTAGTTTGGTGCCCCATCAATCCGGCTGGCTGCTGCGGGTGCTTTCCAGGCAGCGGACGTACGGGCGCGCGGCGTTCGCTTCGGGCGTACAGCAGATCGGGTTTGCGCCGTACGTGCGTAGGTCGTGCTGCCGCCGGCATGGCTGGGCTACAGGGGCGAGGGTGCAGGGGCGAGGGTGGCCACATTTCAAGCGCCGCCGTTTGGCAGCCACAGAGCCGCTTGATTCGCTCGCATGAGCCAATTGCCAACTGCCAACTGCCAATCAACAAGCACAGGCCTGCGGCTGTACGGGGTATGACACGCACGCCCGTCGCACGCGATCGACCCCCTAGCTACCCATGGCCGTTTTTATTACCGCTGCTGAGCGCGCGGACCTTCTAGCAAGCCCCTGGGAGCGCGTGCCCTCTCCCTGCCTCTCCTTGCATGCGCGCGGTGGCTGCTGGTTATCTCACGTGTGGGGCCGCGCGCCCCACAAATCCCCTCTGATCGCCGCGCTCGTGCGTGGCCTCTCCCGGACCCGGACCCGGCCCGCCCCCCCTCCCCTTCCACCCACAGGCTTGCTCGCCACTTCGAGCTGTTCGTGCTGCAGCCCTCCCGCGCCAACCCCAACAAGACGGAGACCGTCCGCATCGTGAGTAGCACCCGGCCATCCATCCATCCAGCCAGCCAGCCCCGGTACATGCACGGAGCGGTCCACCCTCTGCATCTCGTCGGGACGGCAGCGGTTGCAGCGGTAGCTTGAGCCCCCCACACACGCACACATTCCATTTCAGCACGCACACATACACACACGTTTGCGTACACACCGAGCTTCACGTATATCATACCTCGTGTACCTGGTCTGCACCTACTTGCGGCTCCATGCGTCAATCCATATATCCATTCCCTTAGTCCACCCCCCTCCCCTCCCCCCACCCCCCCGCGCCCCACCCCCTCCCCTTCCCCCTTTGCTCTTGCCTCCATCGCATCAGGACTACTGGGACACTCAGGACACCAACGCGCCACTGCGTTTCAAGTTCCAGCAGCCCGACGTCGGTGAGGCGCGCCAGGTCGCGCCAGGAATTGGGTCGCGTCGCACGCACGTGTTCGGATGGGTTCGGATGGGTTCGGATGGATTCGGATGGACACAAACCCTCCTCACACCCCCAAACCCCATCCCGACCCTACCCCTCCACATTGCCCCCTCCCCTCCCCCAGGCTCGTTGTACATCGACGTGCTCGAGTTCCGGTCCATCAACGCCTCCAGCCCCGAGGCCGCTCCCGGCCTCTACAAGCAGCCGCCCATCACCGACTGCATCTCCACGCCGCGCATCCCGCGCCTCACCTCGCCTTTCGCCGTGCGAGGAGCCGTCATGAGCGCCTCGGCGGGCGGCATGGTGTCGGGTGCGTTCGTACTCTTGCATGCGTTCGTACTCTCGGGTGCGGTCGTACTCGCGGGTGCGAGCCTTTGATCACACCTATCAAACTGATAGGTGCCTGCCTGTCTGTCTGCGCATGCACGGATGAGCTGACGGCGGGCGGGGTGGGTGGCTGGGTTCGTGATCCCGCCCGTCGTGCGTGCGTGCGCCCGGCCAGCGCACTCCCGCCGCGCGAGCCGCCTGCTGCTGATGCATGAACGAAAAACGAAACAAGGGCCTCACTCGCGCGCTGCATCCGGCTGGCCGCTGGACCCATCGACCCATCTGTCTACGGCCGTTGCTGAGTGCACCTACCTGGCCTGCCTGCCGACTGCCTGCCTGACTGTTGCGACGGCGTCCATCCCTTCAACAACTGCCCGCCCGCCCCGCCTGCCCGCTGCATCGCAGGCGCCGACGCGCCCACCGCTCGGCGCATGCTGCAGCAGTCCGCTGAGCGGGCGGCCGAGTGGGCGGTTCTGGACCACGTCAACGGCACCGGCGAGTGGCCGCAGTGGGCGCTGGACATGTACGGCGGAGTGCACCCCGCCACCCTGGCGGAGCGCCGGCGGCTGCAGCAGCAGGAGGGCGGTTCGTCGTCCGGAGTGGTGCTGCCAACCAGCGGCCACATCGGGGGCCCGCGTGGCGGCCGCCGGGTGAGTGGGTCTCGACGTCGTCGTGTGACGGTGGCGACGGCCAGTCGGTTGGTAGTTGCCGACAGCTGCAGAACATGGGCCGTGTATGTTAAAGCTTGGGCAAATACTAAAGTAAAGGACGGCTGCTGTACCCGCGGTCACCAACAACGACGGCGACCCCGCCCATCCAGCGAGGTCATCCACACACTTGTAATCGTGGCGGCACGGCAGCCGTGTGCCGCTCTCATCGACCAGACTGCATGCGCGTGTGTATGCTTGTAGGTGTGTGTATGTTGTGTGTGTGTTTGAGCAAAGCATTATATAACCGATGCTTGTGCGCGTGAAGTTGGAGGCGGCCTTGTGCATGCTTGCGTGCGTTTTGGCAACTGCCATGTTGGCAACTGCCGTGACCCTATACGGCCCGGAATACCCGGACTTAATATGAAACTTATAATACGACGGCGCGCCCCCGACTAACCTGATGGAGATGGAGGTGGCTGGTAGCCCCCGCCAACCAATTGCAGACCCCAGCCAGTGCTTGCGCCACCCGAGCCATACGAGCTCACTCGCCCGCCCTACCTCCGCCGCCACCTCCGCCTCGTATCTGCCCGCCGCCTACCTGCTGCAGATGCTGGGCGACTGCGGCACCAAGGTGACGGGTGGCATTGGGATTCCGCCCTGCACCGTCGGCTGGTGGTTCTACTCGTGAGTGGCTTTTGAGGGGGTGGGGGGTCGAGTCGACAGCCAGCTCGGTCGGCGGGTGGATAGATAGGTTGCATATACATATGGATCGGACGGACTTACGGACGGACGGGTCGATCGGGGATATGGCCGTACCGGTAATGAAGGGCTAACTGGATCTAGCGTACGTGCGAGTGCGTGCGTTGCCATCTCGTGCACGGGTCGCTTGATCCGTGCATGTTGCTTGTCTGGGTCGCTGTGGATTGCTTGTGTGCGAACCTGCCCGTGCGTGCATGCATCCTTGGGTATGTAGGTGGGTGGTGGGTGGGTGTTCCAGCTAGCGAGTTAGTTGCCCTCTCTCTTGATTGATTGGTTTATCAATCATACTTCCCGCCGGCCGTGCCGCCTGACCGGTCTTGCTGTGTGTATGTCGTACCCGACCGCGCAGGCAGGGATTCTTCGGACTGTCGGTGGGCTGCGGCGGCGACCGTAAGTAGTATGGTAGCCACCCACCGGCAGGCATACCGTATGTGTCGCTGGCTGGGTGGACGGATGGATGGGGAGCCCGCCGCGCGTCCCTACTTGCTTGGACGTGACGCGCGGGACTGCTGGCAGCTCATTCACGACCGCAACATAACCCAAGCGAAGCAACCCTGCGTCTGCGTGCCCCGCTAGCCCCCCCCCCCCGCGGCTGGATGCCACCGATCCCCACCTGCCTTCCCGCATGCCTGCAGTGGGGCCCATCGCGCTGGAGGGCGAGCTAAGCCTGGACACCTGTAAGTGCGGTCTCGCTCGTGCGTTATTCCCGCGCGCCAGTCAGCAGCCAGCCCACTGCATGCGCATACTGTGCTGTCATGAACAGACCCACGGGCTGATGGGTGGGACCAGCCAGCCAGCCAGGCAGTCATCGTGGGCTCACAGCAGGGAACGCTGGGTAGGGGTGGGGGGCCGCGGCGCTAGGGCCGCTGATAGCTGGCACACCCTCGTGCGTGCGGACTCGCCCAGCTGGCATCACGCAGCAGGGAAGATAGAGTGGCGGCTCTCCTGTTTGCATGTGCGCCTAGCTAGCTAGGCGGCGAGTCGGCCTGTCGCTGATAAGCAGCATCTGCTAGCTACCAGCCATTCATAATGAGGTGGCTGGATGGGATGAACACCCGCCATCGTCCCGAACAGGCGCCGCACTACGACTCTTCCCTCCCCCACGTACTACACGTACGCCCCTGCTGCCTGCCCACCACCAGCCCCATCCTTCCCATCCCACCGCACCCGCACCCGCCGCACCTGCGCCAAACCCCAACCTATCGTCCTGCACGTACGTCCTGCACATGCAGGCGGCGCCGTGATCCAGGGCTGCCTGGCCATCGGCGTGGGCCTTCCCGATACCAACTGGCTGGTCAAGAAGGCGAGTAGCTTAGCAGTGCGGCGCACGGACGGTTGTCTCCGCACGGTTGGCTCTCCACGCGGTTGCCGCCCCGCCGCGCGGTCCCGTCAGCCCTGACGCGGGAAACGTAGCTCCTCCTAGCTCCTGTCCTGTTGGCCGGTCGGTGTGTGTGGGAGCTGAGTGTTTTGTTCGCAATGTCTTTGTTTCAGGGGTTGCTCGCTCGCCGGTCCTAGAAGTAGTATTAGCTGATATTGGTAGTAGCTGACGTGTAAGTAGCAGGATGGCTGTGTTAAGGAGCTAGGTCATTGATTGCGGCGGCTAAGGGAAAATGTTCTATGGCAAGCACGCGGTACACATGTTTAGCTGCCTTGCGTCCCTTGCAATGCATCGTTGCGTCCCTAATCAGTTGGGCGTCGAGCTGGAACTGAAGATCGCCGAGGCCTGCGTGGGTAAGTGGGTAGGCTTGCTGTTGGGTCGGTTGGTCCGCATCCGCCCACACCCTCCCTCCGCACGCACCCTCCCTCCGCACGCACCGTACGCGCCTTCCCTCCGTACGCACCCTGCCTCCTTCCGTACGCACCCTTCCTCCGTACGCACCCTCCCTCTGTACGCACCCTCCCTCCGTACGCACCCTGCCTCCATGCATGCGTCTGCTGTACGTCCGACCCCCTTCAACTGCGAGCAGGTTACGACTTCGACGAGCACTTCTTCTTCATCTCCGCCTCCCTCTTGTGAGTCGAGCGTGGCTTGCAGTCATGTAGCAGATTATTGACTCGCAGCCGGGCGATGTGAACGAACACAGTTCGAATCGGACCACCCAGCCATATATAGCCAGTGGCGGTACGGGTGATAGTCGTGATTGGCACGCCCATGCCTGCGATCTTGCTTACTGAAGAAAGCTGCATTCCGAGCGTGGCTGCACCCAGCCACCCACGCGTCCATGTGATCTGGATCTATAGTTTTGAGCATCGGACCCGCCACCAGGCGGCCCCACCGATTGCTGTCGACCGGTGCTGCCGGCACCCGTCCTCACAACTAACTACCTGTACCTCCATCTCGCACGCACGCAGCCTGGACCTGATTGTATTCGAGGCGGAGCTGAGCTTTGAGATGGACTTCAGCTCCTGCTGCATCTGGATCCCCGCGGTGAGTCGCTCGTCACTTGATCCCGCGCGCGCTCGTATGGCTGAGATTGCTGAATAATATTGCTGCTGGATAGAAGGGGTTCACACCGATGGAAATGTACAAACTTGGTCGATCTGTCAATCATTCGCTGATCGTGCGTACCCAGCTACTGTCGCGCACGCGCCCATCAAGCCAACCCGTACCTCGCTCCATCCGTAAACCAACTGTTGCATGCCGAATGTGCGCACGTTGCTTCCCAACCGGTGGTGCATACGAGAACGAACATATGAGATCTCGCTGCTGGGCGTGCGCGTAGACGTAGACTACTCCACAATCATGTCTGTGACCACGCGCCCGCCGGTAGGTCCTACATGTATACATACCATACATACTGCATGCCTGGGTACAAGTATATATAGTAATAAGTAAGCCCGCCCTGCCCAATCCCCCTGTCTGTCTGTCTGTCTGTCTGTCTGCCGCGTGCAGGTGAGCCTGGAGGCCTCGGTGGGAATAGACGCCGGCTTCATCACCATGATGGTCACCATCGGCTCCATCGATATCGTGACCGACGTCTACCTCAAGGTTGGTTCACTTTGTCGGCTGTCGGGGTTGACTGGCGTCGTATGCGCCATACAGTTGGTAGGGGCGGGGGGGGGCGGCGGCGGGGTAGCTACAAGCGACGGAGTCATGGCCTCATGGTGGTGGTTTGGGGGTTTGTGTGCGTGGTCAGTTAGGGTCGTACATACGTACGTACCAGCCAACGGGCGGGACCGTCCATCCGTGGCCCCCGCCCCATCCTACCGTGGCCGCCCCGGCCCCATCCCACCGGTCACCGCGCGCCGCCTGCCCACCCGCTACACCCGCTCCATACACCTACCCGCACGTTGCGCATGCGTGTGCTGCGCGCAGGGGTCCCCCGACACCCAGGACGACACGGAGAACCCCACAGGTGCGTACCTGTGATACAGATTTCACATTACAGGATAGATAGATAAATGCGCGCAGCAGGCGCCATGCACCTTGATTGCCCGTCCCTGCCTAGTTAGTTCCTGCGGAAGATAGCTAGGGAGCGACATGAGCGGAATTTGTGCACCGCCGTGCACGCGGAGTTTTAGTACCTAGGGGATGGATCCGACCTTTCGCGCAGCAGCAGCAAGCAGCAGACGGATGACATGTATGCACGTATACCCGGGACCATTGCTGCTGCCTTCGCGCATGCATGTATGCACTCCGTCCACCCCGTTCTTCCTCACCAATGCCGACGAGTCGCGCCCGCCGTCATGACGATCACCTCCCCACCCCACCTCGCTCCCGCCGGTGGGGGCGTCCCGCAGCCAACAACCAAGTCGGCGGCTGGACGAGCGTCGGCGACGGTGCGTACGTGCGATGTGTGTGTGTTTGTATTTGCGTGATGGTCGAATCGGCGAATGCATGCACACCCTCCCCACACTGCCGCGACCCGGGCTGTGCGTGGTGCGTGGCCCGGGTGTGGGCGGGTGGTGGCCCGAGTGTGGGTGCGTGGGTGCGTGGGTGCAGGGGAAGGGGTTGGTTATTACGCATCCGTCCCGGTCAAGCGCTTGATGCCCCCGCTTGGGCGCACGCTCATGGCCTGCATTCGTACCGGCAGAGGTGCCTACCTCATCGCCAATGCACCCATCATGGTGCTTGCTCCACCCGTTATGCTTCGGCCAAACAGCTCACTTGCCTGTCCTCACGGCGTACTCCCTCTCCCACCCTGATGTGCCCTCCGATTCGGACTTCGCTCCGTCCGAACCCGGCACTGACCACCAACCGCCAACCGCCGACCACTTTCCCACCCGTCAACCGCTACTGACCGCCAACGCCGCCATCGACCAACGACTTCCCAACCCACCCCCACCAGGATACTGGGGCGATTGGCAGGTGAGCCACGTTTGGGAGGGTTCGATCGCTAGCTAGTTTTGATTCGTCAAGGGGTAAGGGGGCCAAGCCATCCGTGTACGTGTCCCGGCCTTACATCTATCCACATTTACCAGGGCGGGGGATGACACCACACTAAGCCCAGCCGCCTATGCGCATACCCGCTTCCCGCAATCCCATTGCGCACTTGGCCCGCCCCCGCCTAACCCTCAACGCCCTTGACCCAAAACCCCGTCCGCCGCTTGCATGTCAGTCCATCGTTTACCCCTGCTCCAAGTACTACTACGACAGCGGCAGCGGCTCCATGAAGCTGGTGGCGCTGCCCATGAACTCGTACATGCTGCGCGTGGAGGGCGACCAGGGTTGGTGGACCGACGACACGGCGCTCAACGGCATCTCGTGAGTGCGGCAGTGTACGACCGCAGATGGAAAGTGTTTCTGCATGTCCTTAAATAAAGCTGGCAGGAGTAGCATTCCGAGCGCCAGACATGCATGCAACAAACGTTTGTGACGTACTGAATACGAGTAGTTGGCGCCCCTACCTGTTGGTTGCCCAGTCCACCACTGCCCTTTCTCGCTCATCGCACGCACACGGTCCCCGCCCCCACCCCCACCCACCCCCAATGCGTCCGTCCGTCCGTCCGTCCGTCCGTCCGTCCAGGGTGGGTTGCGTCAACGGGCAGGCGACGCTGGTGGAGGACGGCATCTGGGGCTCCTGGTCCAGCTCGGTGTCCTGCCAGCCCGGGGGCTACTTCGTGGGGGCCAAGGTGGGTGGGGTTGTTGTGCGATGTGGTGCGGTGCGGCAGCATCAGGAGCAGGAGCAGATCAGGGGACGGCGGAGGCGGGTGCATGGGGCCGAGGCCCAGTGGTGCACCAGTCTATTGGAACTTTGGTTGGGTGGGCGGGATGGGTGATCACTGCGGCATGCACGCAACGACTGCGGCGAGCGAGTGAGGGGTGCCCAAGCCATGTAAGCCATCTGATAAGCCATCTTGTGACCGCCGATAGAGCGAGCGGGGCGGTCGAGCGAGCGGGGCCGCGCGTGGGCGACGACCGTCCCGCATCTCTGCTCACCCTGCTTGCGTTGCCTGAAGGTAGCCGCCCAACCTACATGGGCGGCTCCCGTGCGTGGACGGCAAGCCTGCTGCTGCGCACATGCACACACCCGCACGCACCCGCTTCCTCGACCCCAAGCAACCCAACCCAGCCTGCATGCCCCCCAATGCCTCTGCTTGCGATAAGTGT
>LSYV01000171.1:46632-58831 GCA_001584585.1 Gonium pectorale | reverse complement strand
GGGCTCGGGCTCCGAGCCCAGCGGCCGCCGCACCGCGGGCATGCTCCGGCAGCTGGCGGCGCCGCTGGTGCCGCCCCAGATCCCGCCGCTGCCGCCGCTGCCGCCGCTGCGGCTGGCTATGCCCAACAGCCGCCCCAGCAGCTCCAACGCGGCCTTCCTCCTCGATGGGCTGGAGGTCGGTATGGACATCGTCTCGCCGTCCGGGCACCAGGAGCCCCCGTCGCCCCGCCGCCGCTCCTCCAGCGGCCCGCAGGCCAGCGTGGTGGCCGCGGCGCTCGCCACCCGCGCCCCCAGCGCCGTCTCCACCGGCAGCCGCGGCAGCGGCCTGAGCGGGGGCTCGGAGCTTGCCGCCAGCGGCAGACCGCCGGCCCCTTCCAGCGTGGGCCTGGTGGCTAGCTCCGTCCGCAGCGAGGGCAGCAACACGGGCGGCGTCGGCGGCCCCGTCGGCGCGGGAGCCATCATGGATGTGCTGCTGTCGTCGGTTCCCGCGCTGCGCGCCGCCAGCCGCCGCGCTCTGGAGACCATCCCGAGCGAGGACCCCGAGACCCTCTCCGGCCTGATCCGCTCGGTCCGGGAGGACAGGGCCCTGGCGGGCGACACGCGGTCGGGTCAGCAGGGGCCAGCGCCGCCGTCGCCCGACGCAGAGGACCTCACGCAGCCGCAGCAGCAGTTGCTGCCACGGCGGCAGCAGCGGCAGCACTCCACAGGCCACCCGGCGCTGCCGCTGCCGCCCACGCAGCTACAACAGCACAACCTGTACTCGCCCATCTCGCCCCTCTGGCCACAGCAACCCAACCCGCAGTCGCGGGACTTTCACAGCCCGCAGTGGGACCTGCTACGTGCGGGGCACGCTGCCAGCGATAACGGCAGCGGCCCCGGCGGGCTTCGCAACGAGGGCAGGGGCAGCGGCGACGGACTGCACGGCGGCGGCAGCGCCGGGCTGTACGACCACGGCGATGCCTACCAGGCGACTCAGCGAGCGCACAGCGCCGGCTCCGCCGACAAGCCCGCCGTCCGGCGTGCCGTCACCTCCACGAACCTGCGCCAGCACGTCACCACCGCTGCCGCGGCACTGGCCGAGGCGGCGGCTGCCGCCGCCAAGGCAGCGGCGCGGACCGTTTCTGAGTCTGCGCCACAGACTCAAGCGGCCGCGGACAAGAAGGCCTCCAAGGACGACTCGGAGGCTGCCGATGGGCCCGATCCCTTTGCGGGCTGGGACTACCCGCCGCCGGCTCCACCTAACCAGGCCAAGCTGAGGGCCATGAGCAGCGGCCTGACGGGCGCCTCCCTGTCGGCCCTCGTCGCCCAGGCGGCGCCGCTGGCTCACGCGGCGCAGGTCAACGCGGCGGCGCAGATCGCCGTTAGCCAGGGCGCCTCGTTGAGCATCAGCGGCGGCAGCAGCTTCACCAGCCAGCGCAGCGGCTGGCGCGCGCGCGCTGCCGGCGAGGCGGGGGCGGCGGCCGACCCGCCGAGCGGGCCGGGCAGCCCTGCCGGCATGATACGCCGCGCCAGCACCATCGGGAACATGACGTTCGCCCTGCCGCCAGCCCTGCTTATGGCGGCAGGCGCCGGGGCTGGGATGACAGGGGCAGGTGTTGCTACGGCAGCGGGGTACGCGCTGGAATCCGGCGACCCTGGATCCGCGCCGACCAGCGCACCGGGCTCCGTGAGGGCTAGGCTGCTTGCGGGGCCGGAGGCCACCCACTCGACGCCCCAGATGGCATGGTTAGGCGCCAACTCGCCCGTCGCGTCGCCGGTCGGCGGCGGGCCGCCGCCAGGTGCCGGCGGCGGAGGAAGCGGGGGCAGCGGCCTGGCGGCGCTGCTGGCGGCGGCGGGTCCGTTGGCGGCCGCGGCGCAGGCGAACGCCGCGGCACAGGTGCAGGCCGCCGCGCTGTCCCGCGGCGCCAGCTACAGCAGCCAGGCCAGCGTCGCGTCGGGCCTGTCCGGGGCCTCGGGCGGCCGTTCCTTCGTCGGCGACGGGGTGCCCGCCTGGGTGCGGCGCAGCACAACCGCCCACGACCTAAGCCAACGCGCCAGCATGCCCACGCCGGGCAGCGGTAGCGGCATCGCCGGCGCCCCCGTGATGCACCGCCTGGCCAGCCAGGGCAACGCAACGACCTCGTCACTCCCCGCCGCCGCCACCGGCGCCGCGGCAGCTGCCATAGGCGGCGGCGCGCACTCCTCTTCTCCGCCACGCGAGCCCGCGCCGCAGCCGTCCTTCTCCCCCACCTCTTCCTTCCGCGGCGGGTCCACCTATCCCGCCGTCCCGAGCCGCCTCAGCACCAACGGCGCCGGCGGGCGGCGGCCCAGCCACTGCGGCAGCAGCGGCGGCCCGCTGCAGAATCGGGGCTCCTTCCGCGGCTCGGGCAACGGCCTCGATGGAGGCGGCGCCAGCGGTCTCAGCGACTCTCCCTCGCGCTCCCCGTTGCATTCCCCGCAGCCTGGCCCGCCCGGGGCGGCCTCGCCGCGTGGCGCGCAGCAGGCGCAGCTGGCTCAGCTCCTCCAGCTCCAGGTCATACAGCAGCAGCTGCACCAGCAGCAGCAGGCGGCGGCCCGCATCAGCGGAGGCAGCGGCAGCGCCGGCAGCGGTGGCGGCAGCGGCAGCTGCAGCGGCGACGGCGCGCAGCCGGGCGCGAGGGCCGCGTCGCGGGCGCTGCGCGAGCCGCTGTCGCCGGTGTCTGCCGCTGTCAGGGCACAGCCTCCGCAGGACGCCGCCGCCGCCGCGCAGACGCCCAGGCGCCAGGGCACGCCGCAGCACCCTTGAACGGCTCAGGGGGCATCGCCGCGCTGCTTCCCTTGGCGGCTGTGGCGCACTCCCGCGGCCCCCGCTGCGGTGCTGAAGTTGCGGGCGGGCGGCTCGCGCGCACTGTGCGTGCGGCTACCTCGGTGGAAGCAGCCCCGGGCGGGTGCGGATCTTGTTTGGGGCGCCCCCGTGTTGATTGGCGCGTGGCTTGGGGCTGTGGGTGTGGGGCTGCGGGTGGCGTGGGTGTGCATTCCGAAGGTTGGGTTGTGCGGCCTCCGTCAGGAGCGTGGGGTGCCCCTGACGCTGCTGCACCGAAGCACCAACGCGCCCGCCCACTCTGCGAGGCGACTCCCGTGCATCCGGCGGTCATACCCCGTCAGGTCACTGTCATGTTTGCGATGTTGGTCATCTCATAGCTGCAAGGGCGGACGAGGTGCGCCGTGCCACTCGGGTCGCCGTGTTGGGTGGCGGACGCCCCCGTGTACACGTGCCGGGCCACACGAACTGTTTCGGCCGCCGCGTACCGTACATGCGGCACATGCGCAGGCGCGGTTGTGTTTGGTACTTCAGTTGCCTAAAGCCCTTTGCTGAATCATGTGCTTTCCTAGTGCTGTGTATGAATCGGTGTGCCTGGGGATTCCTGCGAAACGTATGCGACATATTGGCATTGCGGTCCTACCGTGCCTCATTTTCCGCTGAAAAGCTTATATGTGGGCAGGGCGTCTGGAGTGGGATGCGTGTCTGGACTGTGGCCCTGCACACGCGGGGGTCTTGGGCCACTTGGGCGGCGGGCTTTGGCTTGGGGATCCGGCGCTTGCCTTGCCTTGACTCCATTACCTCGTCTCTGCCAGGATTGTACGCACGACGGCCGCGGCAAATCTGGCCGTATTGCCCCAATGGAAAGGACGTGAGAGGTTGTGTTGCGGCGGGTCTATGTAGCACTACCCAACAATGGCATGGCGAAGGGAGCCCCATGTGGCCCGACGCGCTGTGTTGGGCGATCGACGCGCCATTGGTGGGACGCTGGCAGGCGGCCCTGCGCTGCCATGAGTTGGACTGAGATTACGTGGAATGCTGCACTGTGACGTGTGGGCTTAGGCCCCCCTCAAGGCAATCGACGGTGCTGTGCGACGGTGTGCCTGGAACCGTGTTAGCTCGTGCATGGGTGTAGAGAGGCTTCGTGAGAACCTCTGGGGCGGCCTGCGTGTGCATCGGGTGCGCGGTGACGCCGGTGTGTGTGCGTGCGTGCGGAGGCCGAGGCCGAGGCCTGTGGGGAGGCGCGCCGGCCGGGCATCGGCCGTACTTGGGTGTTTTTTTGTTTGGAGGCTGAGGCGACGCCCAAGCAGCACAGAGACATTAGGGCTGGAGGCGGGGCGCACGAGGCAGCCGCCCAGGCTGTGCCACACGCGTGCGAAGCGGTGCGTGGCCGCGCGATGTACACTGTACGGTGAGACTGCTAGTGCCGCGCGCGAACAGCGGCGGTGCCGGCGGTCGCCGCAATTTTGTGAGGGAGCTACGCATCGATGTGTGGCCCCCCCCCCTGGACGACGAGTGGGCGGATGGTGGGGCGCAGGGGCTGGACTGCTCGGGGGCCGACGCCGGGATCGTATGATGGATGGCAGGGTGTTGCCCAGGACGGAGGGTTGTGGGCAGAGGGGGGTTGCCGCATACAGGTACGCATGCGCACGGATTAGCTCATGCATCATGCACGGCAGATGGCAGGGGTCAAGCGTGCTGTACCCATGAGGCGACAGGCGGCTCTATCTGCGGCCGTGATGGCCCTATGGGGCGGGGTGTGCGGTACGGTGGCGCTCGCAGGGCAGGACCATGGGGGCGCGCTGTCTGGTGGCCGGCGGGCCGGGGAGTGTGACTCGACCCGATGCGTGGCGCGGAGCGGGAGTTGGTCGAGAGGATTGGTACGACGCGCGGAATGCGTCGCGCTGGGCTCTTGGCCACACGCGCGGCACTCCGCACCGCTCCGCGCGCACCGCTTCCAAGGGCAGATGCCAACGTGGCCCCCCACGGTGGGGTAGCCACCGTACGGTCACGCCAGTGTACATTGAAGTCCCGCGCGCCTCGCGACGTTCGCGGCACGCCCAGGCAGAAGCAACAGAAGGCTGCAAAGAAAGGGGAGGTTATCTCTGCGCACCTGCAGGGGCGATGTTCCAGTGGGGCGCCTTGGTACAAGGCATGGCGGTATCGGCGGTATCGGCACGAGGGCATCGGTATGCAACGAGCAGGCGGGCAGTCTGCTCCCGGGGGGGGGGGCAGTGTGTGCACTTGCCTGGTGTGGCTTAGGTGGATGGAGGCCTGCTCAGCTTTGTCGTCGACTCGGCTAACCAGGGGGCGGGGGGGCTTTCAGGGGGGAGGGGCGCGGGAAACACTTGGTCCGCGGGCAGGCTGAGCAATGACCGGGGAGACAGGAGGCGGCGGCTGGGCGCAGAGGACGGAACGCGTGGCGGGGTCGAGGGCCCCACCGCCCCCCGGCAGGTCCCCCCGATCTCAGCTCCCCTCCCTCCCGCCGTGTCCTTCTGCCCTCACCCCAACACGGGGGTCTGCCATCGGGTCCGTCAGCTGACAGCGGTTACCAGACCCGCGGGCGCCCAGCTCGCCAAGCCGGGCGCCGAGCGGCGTCGTACAGACCTGGATGTAAGGAAGACAAATGGACGGAGTCATGGTACCGCGGTTGCAAGCGGCGGTCGCAGGCGTGTAGACACGGCGACGCGCAGACGCAGGCCAGCCAAAGCACGCCCTCTCAGTAGTCGACCGCCGATGGGCCAATGGATAGCGCCATCGCCGCCTCCGCCACCGGATGGTCCGCGCTTATTACAAGACCCGCGCGCACCCAGCCCGCGGAACCCTGGCAGAACGCCGGCACGGACTGGCGGCGGTACGCAGACCTGTAAGTGGGCACGTGGTGGTGGCTGTGACGCCGTCCCAGCGCAACATGTTCCTTTCGGATGCCAAGGCACGGGGGGCGTGGTGGTGGCCCCCTACCTGACCGTGCTTGGCTGCGCACTTAGCAAAGCGCGCCAGGGCAAGTTCGCATGGGAAGGGTCTATCCCCACGGTGGCGTGGGGATTGAATACATGGAGTCCGGGGGCTGGATGCTGTACGGTCAAGCGGGTTCCACTCGCCTTTTTTTCATACTACTTGCTTTATATCTGTACACGGCACCAAGGACGGTTGTCCTAAGCCAAGGGACATAGCATGGGGCTGGGCTGGAGGACCGCGAGTTCGGTTGGCTGCGGTGTGGTGCTTGGCTGCCGCCCCTGAGCCATTGGGATGCGGTACCTGCGATAACTTAGCGAATTGGGGGATACTCGGCGTGACGCGTGGATGTACGTGAACGGCTTGCATAGCCGCACCCAACGCGCTCTTAAGCTCTGAATTTGGCCATACCGGTGCAGCACCGCTCGTACGGCAACCAACTTAACGGCATAAGCGGAAAATTATACAAGGATGTGACCCGGCCAGGCGGGTAGCTGGCTTGAAGCCGGATCTGGTGATGTGTGTGGCATTCCTGCATTTGTTTTCCGCCGGACCTGTTATAGCGCTGGCAAGTTGGGGACCAGGCGTGGCGCCCAGTGGAACCAGCGTGTGTACAGGTTTGGGCACCTTCGATAGTGCGCAGGGTTTCGGCCCTGAGGAGCATACTTTACGGTTGCTGGGTGGTTACTCTCACGACAACACACGCTAAACCCACGAACCGCTCATGTTCTTTTCAGGGGAGAACCTACCCTGGCCCTTTTTGCCAGGTTTGCATACGTGTCGTCACGGCATCAAGTTGGTGTGTGTCTCACGTTGCGCTTATTGTGTTTCGTGTTCTGGGCCTCACGGCTAAGACAACGGGAGTTTCACCCACTCTGCTATGGTAGGTCGGGAGCCAAATGGCTCGTGTACCCTGCAGTCCCTCTGGGGAGCCTGTATATCTGTACCGAGGCACGATGCCCCCACGGCAACATATGAACGCCCTCCTACCAGCCCTTCTGCGCGGGCGAGTACCTGACAGGAATGATTTCCTACACACTTCGGGCGACCTGCGACAGCCAACGCATTGCCCCCGTGCATGCCGAAAAAAAAGAGAAATCTGCGGTTACACATCGTCCGGCTCCGCGGACGGGCGCGTAGCGCCCCATGCAGCCGTCGTGCTTGCGGCAGCGTCGCCTTCCGCAGCTCTCTCATCCTCCATGCCCCACGCTACCGGTATGGTGTTGAAAAAGGACAACGCATACGACGAGCGTAAGCGCGAAAGTGATGGCAAGAAAGAGAACCAGAAACGGGGAAGGCAGCCTCTACGGACATATACACCCGAAGGTGTGATGTTTCCAGAAGGGCGCCGAGTACAGGGCACGCATGGCGGGCGAGGTATACGAGCAGACGCCCCCCCCCGGTGTGTTACCAGAATAGTTACCTGACTATAAGTAGACTAGTAGAGGGTCCGGCAAGCGGTCGACGAAGGGGCCAGATGGCGTCGTTGTAGGACCCAGCTCCAGAGGCAGTCGAAGGGGTGATGTCCCTGCATGCCAGTTCGGCGGCGACCACCACCGTAGCCCCCGATGCACACCGGTACGGTGTGGCGGGTCTGCGCCGAGGTCGCACGGGGCACGGGAGTAATGCTCTGCCTGCCGAGAGCAGTGCTCCCGTTGACGGCTCAGATTGGTGCACATGTTGATTTTACCGTCACATGTCTTCGCATGATGCGTTCGCTTGGTTTACCGTCGTGTTGCCATGCCTCCATATTCGTCAGTGCCTTGCATTGGCGTGTACTATTATCGGCGTTCGGTCTTTTTCTGGTTCCGGTTGGTGGATTCAGATGACCGTACCGTCGCATGTATTTGAGGCGAGCCAGCGCCTGGTGTCGCTGCCTCGTCTCACTCTTGGGCACCTGTCCCTTGAGTGGCAATGAGACCCCGTGCGCTTAGGGTGACTGTCTAGGCGTATGGTTCCATGTAAGGTTGATGCCATTTTCCTCGCTTCCGTGACACCGTGACCAGCCAGCGCAGTCGCTTTCTCTGCATTTCCGTGCTCCGCGATAGCCGTGTGCACCTTAGCGCCGCAGGCTAGGCCTTGGCCGTTCGCTAGCGCGCGACATCCCTAGTCACGGGCATGCACGTGAAACGCACGTTGTGCAGTAAACTAGCACGACACCGTGGATCAAAAGGATCAGCAATGCAGGGCAGATACAGATACAGATTACAGGGCAGGGCTAGTTGGAAAGTCGTGCAAGGCTAGGCCGGCGTGGGCTTGGCACGATGCCCCCTCGGCAAGACCTGATCGCACTCCTGATCCATGCGCCTCCACATCAATCCCTGCGTGTGGCGGGCGTGTTGCACCTCATGCCCTTTAAAGAATTGATTGACACGTGTCCATCCCCAGCGCCACTCAGCTCTTCACAGACCCATAGCACACCGCGTTTTGCAGCTCCCACTGCATACAGCTTCAGACAGCACCTACAGCTAGCGGTCTCTGTCTAACCACCGTCCACCAGCCAACTTCCCCCGCCACCTACCTGTGGGCAGGCTGCTTATCTAACTCAGCCAGCTGCCTCCAGACGGCTTCTCCCCTTCGGCCACCCAGTCCCATGTTGGGGTCAAATCGCGAACACCGTAGCGCGTTCCTGTCCCCGCCGTACATGGCGGGCGCAGCCCACCTCGTAAGCTTGCTTCGTAGCCCTGGTCGGTTCCCACCAGGCTTTTGCTCCGCACGATTTCTCATAACTTGCATTGTGGCAGCTCCTTAGGACCGCAGCTCACCCAGCGGCGCTCCCCGTCTGCAGGTCTGTAAAATCTCTGAATGCGGTTTGAGGGGGAAAGCGCAGAGAGCAGGATACTGGACTGGAGTGTTTTGCAAGGGACGGCGTGTCGCAGCCCCCCCCCCTGGCGCGTGGCGCCAGGCGGATGCCGTTTGTGGCAGGGCACCGCGCATGCCCGCCTGCTGTGCTCCTTTCCGGGACCTACGCTCTTTCTGTTTTTAGTCCCAGCCAGAAATTGGGCAGTAGGCCCTCTTCGGCCAATGGCAAAGGCGGTTGCATAGCCGGTCGAGGGTCGGTCGGCTGCCAAGCCCCATACTCTAGTTACATCCCTCACGTGGTGCGCTGCAATATGCCGCACCAAAGCGTCTTCCTGTGAGCACGAAGCGGCACATATCAACGCCGGATGTCTCCCTCCCTAGCCTTAACAACACTCCGCCCCATGGTGACCTCCAGTCTAACGCCAGCACGACGGGAGCCCCGCCCCGGTGTAGCACATTGTACCACATAGCCCCATGGGTCCTTACGCGGGTCTTACGCCGCTTACGTGGTGTGTATTGTGGCGCGTCCATAAAAAACTATAGCGGTCAAGAGCAATGGGGCCACCCCTCCCAGCGATGTTCGACTTCCCAAAGTTCCTCCGCAAGAAAAGCCCCCCCACCCCCTCCCGGCACAACCCTCCTCGCCGCCTTCATGAATTGCCCGCGCGACAATATGCATGTGCTTCTGGGCGCTGTTTGTGAGTGTTATAAGGTTCCAATGTCTCACCAGAGCCAAGCAATCTCTCCAGGAACTACCCTAGGCAAGTTACATTCGCGACTCGTACATCACTCCGTACTTGTCTCCCATAGGGTCGTCCTCGTGCTGTTGCCACAATCTGATTCAGTAATACCACGTCTGTGCTTGCGAATGGCCCGTTTCCATAGGGCGCTCTACTTATGGTATGCTGAACTGGTCGCTTAGATAAGCGCCTTACTGCCTATACAATAAGTATCGCCCTTTAGGACATGACTTTGTTTTGGAAGGGTTTGCAATGCTGCTTACGTGGTCCAGGAGTCCCAGGCGACGTAATGGCACGTAATGAATCACCTGAAAAGGCTACGCTGGGAGCTCTAATAACAGAGGCTGCATATGAGCAGCTCCTTGACGGACAATCGGCGACTGAGTATTCCGCGTATGCCACAGCCAAGGCTGGGCATAGTGCCCAGGGAGCAGTCGATGTGGAGCTACTTTTGCGCGAGGCGCATGCGGGTGCGGTTCGATCAAAGGGTTCTGTCAGGGAACCACAACGGTAGTCAGACACGCAGATTCCAATTTCGCAGCGCCTTCAACCCAAATTGCGCCGATTAAATAACATTGAATCTTTGGGGTGTGGGCCGTGACTGTTCGGCCTCAGCCGGCCTGGCATTCTCCGAGGCCTCTCATGGCGTCAGCAACCCGCAATCACTCGGATTGCATGTCGCTGCGATCCCGCCTCTTCGGATGAATCCGTTTCCGCAACCCACCCGCACCGGTCCGCCCCCCTGCCACCGCACCTTTACCCTTTCCCCTCCCCTCCCCTCCCCTCCCCAATCTCCAAATCTGACACAGAGATGCGGCCCCGCAGCAGCTCCGGCTGCTCTCCCTGTGACCCGCCATCCCTTGCGCTGCTCCCATTCCGCGCACTGCTCGGCGAAATCCAACTTGAGGAGCGGCTTGGCTCGGGTTCGGGCGGGTAAGCCAGTTCCGGGCGGGCCTGACACAGCCCTCCACCTGCGCTCCTACGCCTCCGTGTGCAGGCGTTGGCGGAGTGGTTACCATCTGGCTTGGCATCGCCCCCATCCTTGCCTCCTCGTCCCGTCGTCATCTCCACCGTACACAAATGCTGAACCCCCGCTCGAACCCTCCCCCTAACTTCAGGACTACTTGGAAATGCCGATGGCGGACAACGCCGGTAGCTGTCAAGATGATGGTAAGATGCTCTTGTGCAGGTGCTGGGGCCTTGAGTTGCCCCAGGCCTCGTCGTGCCAGGCGTTGGGGCCCACGGAGCACGCGCATCTCCCAATTCGCGTTCCTCGCCCCGCTTGGTTTACCCGCTGCGTTTTCGACCGGCTGGCTTGCCTGGTGCTGAGGCGGCACGTTGAGTGGACGCTGAGTCCAGGCTCGCGGGCAGCCCACCCGCCATGCACGCCGAGCTGTTTGCCGCCTGCTTGTGGCTTGGATTTCTTGGACCCATGCCTTTGCCCCTGGCTCGCGTTTGTTTTTCTTCGCAGCCCCCTGGCGGAGGGCGCGCGCGATTGCTCCCGCGGCGGCGTCGCCAATACCCCTGACTCACCGTGCTTCGCCACCTCCGCCACGCCCTGACCCCCGACCCAGGACGGCCCCCCCAATCTCTTGACTCCTCGCCTCCCCGCCAGGTCTCCAACTCGGTGGACGAGCTGCGCGCCAGCACCCGAGAGGCCGTGTGCTCCCGCATGGTGTCGCACCCGTGCGTCGTACAGTGCTACGCCATCAACATTACGCGCATGACGGAGCAGGACCTGGAGCCGGGCGCCTCCCTGGGCATGACGCCCGCCGGCACCCGCAACGGCTTGTTCTCCTCTCCCCGCGCCACCGACCGCGACATCCTCGCCGGCCCTTGCTGCGGACCCAGCACCTCGCCCACTCTGGCGCCGTCGCCCCTGGGATCGTACCTGCCGGCGGCGCTGAACACGCCGGTTCTCGCGGGCGCGGTGCAGCTGCCGGCGGCGCTGGCGGTGCCGCCGCCGCCAGGGGCGACGATGGTGGCGGCGCTGGCCGGCGGAGACCGCTCGGCGCACGGGGCACGGGGCGGGGCGGGGCGGGGCCGGCAGGTGGACGGCGGCCAGCGCTCGCGGGCGCAGTCGGCGGTGCACTCGTCGGTAGCGGCGGCGGCGGCGGCCTGCGTGCAGCCGCGCGGCAGCGAGGCTGCCGGCGGCGCGGCGGCCGGCAGAGCCTGCACCGCCCCTCCGGCGGCGGGCGGCCCCGACGGCAACGGCGGCGACGACGTGCTGCGTGGCGCCGCCCCAGTGTGCATCAGCGAGGAGCACATACGGAAGGCGGAAAGATGCAGTAGCGCCGCCGCCGGCGGTGGCGTCGCAGCGGAGCCAATGTCCGTGAGCTTAGTCGCCGGCCGCGGTTTGGCGGGCTCCGGCGGCGGCGGCGGCGCCGCGAACGGCACCGCAACCGGGGCGGCGGCGACGGCTTCGCCGAGTGGTACGGTCGTTAACGAGGGGTACGGCAGCAGCATTGTCTGGTGGGCGGACGGTACGGAGAGTGTGCAGATGGAGCTGGACCCAAGTGAGCGGTCCGCTGCTCTGCGGGCCGAGCTGCTGAGGCTGGGCGCTGCCCCTGGCAAGTTCCTGACGACCATCATTATGGAGTGGTGAGGCGACGGGCAGGATGTGATTGTGTGATTGCTGGCTATGCAGCAAGTGGATGCGGTGTGTTGAGCCAACGGGCGTTCGCTACGCCTGGCACGGTGGCACGGCCGCTGCGCGAGCGATCCAAGCAGGGTGGCGTCAGCCCCCCGCCCTCACCCCATAACCAACAACCCCCGCCCTCACCCCACACCCGACACCCCAAACGCGGTATGTAGTGTGCCAGGGCTCGCGCCTCCCGCTGCCCCACTGCCTGTGGCCTGTGCTGCCGGAGGGCTGCGCACCCCACCCGTACCCCCCACCCGTACCCCCCACCCGTACCCCCAC
>LSYV01000171.1:0-19256 GCA_001584585.1 Gonium pectorale | reverse complement strand
ATATTTGTTTTGGGGGGGGTATTTAGGATGCAAAGAACCCCATAGTCGGCATCCGCCGGACCCTGCCGCATCAGCTGATGCGCCAACCGTCTCGGTGACCAACTCCCTCCGAACTAGGCGCACGAGCCAGTCGTACTTCCGTACCGTACGACGCTCCGCACCGACGCAAGCCAGATCCAAGGGCGCATCCACTGACACGGGTACAACTGGCAAAGCAATGCAGTTAAGAGTCAGCATTCAGCGCTCAAACGGGGCCACCTGCCAGGGCGCAGCGCCCTGGGGAGAGATGGCCTGCTGAGCGAATGTGACCCAGCCACCAGGCAGGTGCGTAGAGTGAAGGCGCGATGGTGGGTGCACCTGTCCCGAATGGAAACTAGGAAAGCAATCACAACACCCGGCCGGCCTTGCGGCCGGCTTAACAGGGCAGGTCCACACGACCGGTGCCAGCTCCTCGCTGGTCACACGTCCCCAACGGGCGCCAAGCCACCGGGCTGAACGAACCGACAGACACCAATGCAACAAGAAAATGGTCGTGTTGGTAAGAGGGCGGCGCACGCCTGCGCAGCGCGCACTGAGCAACGCGGCATTAGGACCGAGCACCCAAGCGGCCTTCCTGCACGGGCTAAGACGAGGAAGGTATGACTCGCGTTCAAAACCGGGGACGGACCCGTCACAAAAAAAACATTCCAAAGAATGACACGACTCCAGGGACGCAAGGGGAGCCCAGAATGAGGCGGGATGCCGGGCAGTGGAGGGGGGCTGGTTGATGGGAAATGGGCACCCCCTGCCCAGAACGCGCGTGGACCCGCTCCCTGACCGCTGCACCTTTCTTTGCGCCCTTCATTGAAACATCAACGCGTACAAGATAGAGAGGGATTTTCACGACACCCCATTACGTCACGCACTTCGGGTCGCCCCTACAACACGTCCTAACAATCACCGGGCCTGCGCCTACTTTCGCCCAGTTGCCCGCGCCAGCCAATAAAGCCACCAGCCGCCGACGCGCACGCCGTACAAACACACACTCACGCAACCGACGCCGCACGCGCTATGGCCTACAGACGCGCGTAAATTGCCTTGTTGCCAACCGCTTGTCCACCGTCATCACCGCCCGTCACTCTTTCCTCTTCTTGGCACGCGACGGGCAGCGACTGCACACGCGCCGTACAGGGACGCGGCGCCCCCACGCCCGCCCGCTCGCCCGCCCTTACAGCCTTTCGCACCCCCCCCAGCGCGCCGCTCGCCAGCCGCCGCTACTTTACTGTTGTCGGGTCTTGCCGACCCTCCCGAACCCTGCCGTCACCGCCTCCCTGCGAGGGCCGGCTGGCGTCCGGGCGGGGCACGCCACCGCCGTGCACATCATGGTCGGGCACCGGAGCCGGCGGCGCGGGCTGCACCCTGATGAACGATGATTCCTTCATCGGGGGCAGCAGATTATGGCGTTTCCTTCCGTCGACTGAGGCTATCGACGAGGCATTATTGGGCACGCCCTCTGGTTCGTCGGGACTGCCGGGCAGCATCAGGCTTCCCGGGTCGGTCGCAGGCGGGCTGGGCTCGGCGGGCACCTGGAGTGCGGGCTGCGGCGGCTGTGGCGAAGGTCGTGGCGGCGGCACTTCCCGGGCGGAGGCGTTTCTGGAGGCGCCTCTCGGTGGAGCAACAGGTTCTGGTTCTGGTTCTGGTTCTGGTTCTGGTTCTGGGCCCGGTCGGCGATCGCCGGGCGTGACGTCCTGCGGGCACAGGCGAACAGATGCGTCAGGGTGCGTCAGAGTCTGCATTTTTTCACTTTCCAAAGCCTGGATGAGGGAGGGACTCAGACCAGGCTGAGCGACAGCTGCGAGACGTGCAGCACCCGGGGGGGGAGCAACCCAGGGCACCGGTAACGGTGCGGGCACGGGTGAGGACAGACAGCCCCGCGCGCGGCAGTGGGTCGAGTTGCAGGCCGCGCGTGCGCAAGCTGGAGGACAGCCACATATGCGTCGTTTGGGCGCAGTCAGTCCACCGAAAATCCTAGTCTGCGCGCTGGCAGGGCGGAGAAACAGGGCAGCGTGGAACGCACCGTCGCCGGCGGGCTGAAGGCGGTCGGCGGCTGCGGAGCAGTGTCGTCGCCGACAGCAGGGACAGCCTGCAAAGGGGTTCGGGGCGTAGAGGGGCCAGGAGCGCAGGACAACGGCTCAACGCGGGCAGTAGTGGCGGCCGCGGAAGCAACAGCCAATGCAGGCTCGCTCCCTCCAGGCGCTACTGAGAACGCCTTCCAACCCACTACCCTCCAGGCACGCCTGTGCAGAGCATGCCGTGACGCTTTGCGGGACCCCGTGTAGGCGCGGCTGCACGACGCGGCTGCGCAGCGGCCCCTGCGCACATGCCGTGTGTGGGTGACCAAGGCGCCGCTGCGCCAGCAACGCCGGGTCGGTCGAGCCGGTCTCCCGGAAGCCGGAACGCAACGCGCGCGGGCACCCACCTCCGGCCTCACCGGGTGAACCTGCACCTTTGCTCTGGTCTTCTTCCAAAGCACAAACGCGACCGATGCAAACACCACGAACACTAGCGCCATAGTTGCTCCGAAAACGATGCCGACGATGATAGCCGCCCAATTGCGGCTGCTACTATCTTGTGAGGGACCCGTGGGTCCGCCTTGAGGGCTGGCGGGAGCCGGAGCCGGTGCCGGAGCCTGGCCCGGGTCCTCCTCCTCCTCGGGCAGCTGCGCCGGAGGTTTGGCGCTGGGGAACATGTCTGGATCCACGTACGGACTGTACGGCTCCTGGGCTGCCTCGTACAGTACGGACACTGACTTGAGCTGCGGCGTCAGACGGTACAACCTGCTCAGCTCGGCCGTGGCGGCGGCCGTGGCGGCGGGGCTCTGTGTGTTAACAGCGGTGCTGGCCATGTCCGCGGCCCAGGCGACGACCAGGGCATCTGTCGAGACTGTGAAGGCGTTGGCCGTGGAAGCGGTGGGCGGGGATCCCTGGGCGGTGGTGGTGGTGGTCTGTTGCAGGGTGCGGCGGGAAGAGGCGGCTCGCAGCGCGGGGGGTGGCGGGGCTGCAGCTTCCGCGGCCTGCAGTTGGGTGGGGCGCCACGGGGTGGATGAGTTCAGCTTTCGGGATAGGATTAGAAGCAAGAACGCACTTCTCTGATCGCTTAGAGCATGGACACCTCATCTCTGGGCGCCAAGATGCACCCGGGTAATGCGCTGTGCTCAAGTGCTGCGCTTGTGCCAGGGGCGAAGGGGCCAGGGGCTAACAGCAGGAATTGGATGAGATGGCTCACGGTAGATTTGCCATGCCCGCGATGGTCCGACTTGGCGGCACCGCACCTAATGCACCGAGCTCTGGCCCCTTCTTGTGCGCAATGAACGACCTCACAGACATCCAACGTAGTGATAAGTCGCGCGTACGGCATGTACGACACCCGCTCGCGCTCTGTCACACACCGTGATGACCCGCGGGTCGGCCCAGTCGCGCGCCAAGACCCCCAGCGACGCCAGCGGGCCGCTCAGGTAGCTGCGGACCCAGGTGGCCAGGGCCGCGTACGCCGGGGTGCCCTCCTGCGGCGCCGCGCCCGTGAAGTTGAACACGGCGACCAGGGCGGCCAGCTGCGGCGGCGCGGGCTGGCCAATGGCGGTGTCGAACTCCTGGCTGGCGGATACGGCCTGGGCGGGCTGCAAGCACGCCCCTCCGTAGCTCCCCGGCGCCATGAAGTCGATATTTGGCTGCCCCGCAAAAAGGGGCCACACCTTTTCCCCGAGATACTCGTTGTTCTTGTAGGTGTCGACGTCGAACTCGAGCCGGATGACGGTCGCATTCGACAGCACGGACCCGGGTTGGGACTGCAGGCGCAGGCCCCAGGAGCCGTAGGGGCTGTAGCGCACAAAAGTGGAGTCCAGCGCGTCGGCGCCGGCGGTGGCGGAGAGGGGCTGGCAGTTGCTGCGGCTGTAGGCGAAGGACAACCTCTGCGGACGGCTGTGAGCAAGCTCGGTGACGGTGCCGGATAGGGCGTCGTCGGGCGTTGCGAAGAAGCTGGAGACGGTATCGCGGGAGATGGCGAACTCCATGGCATTGCTCGCGTTCGAAGATGCAGGGAAGACGTACGCGCGGACGGCGCGGACGCGGGTGTTGTAGTAGACGGTTGAAGAAGGCGGCTCGACGGTTAGCACGGTTCCGTTGGCGGTTAGCAGGTCGGAGAAGAGGCGGGGGAAGTCGTCTCGCGGGAACTCGAGCGCAACGCTGATGCGCATTGGGGCGCCCATGCCGGAAATGTAGCGATTGAAGCTCGATTGCCACTCAGCACGCAGCGAGGAGAGGTCCGAGACGCTGGGCTGGGACCCAGAGTCGACCCCCTGTCCTCGCAGCAGCGGGCCGTAGGACATTGGCTGCAGCGTGGTGAAGCGATACTGCACCGCAAATACCTGCAGCGTCTGGAGGAAGGCTTGCACGTGGGCGGCGCGCTCCACGTCACGTTGTGGCCGTACGATGTTGGTGAGGTACGACAGGAGCTGCGCAGGGTCGCCGCTGCCCGTGTTGAGCGACCCAAGGTTGACGCTCACGCAGCGGCCGCTTTCGCTGGCGGCGTCGGTTAGCTGCAGTACGGGACCGTTGGTACCGTTGGCGGTAATGGCGGGGCTGGCGATGGACTGGGCCTGGGCGGCCAGCGAGGCAACCGCAACCGCTTGTACGGCCTTTAGCGCGCTCCTAATGAGGCCGGTGCTCGTGGCGATGTCCTGGCCAGAGGCGGCCCCGGCTGAGGCTCCCAGCTGCTCGTCCAGTGCAGCCAGGAAGGGCGACATGTCGGGCGCGGAGGCGATGCGCGACGCAACTGCGGCCGCGCTCATGTCGGCTGGGCCTAGGTAGCTGGTGAGCTCGTCGTCGGCGGAGGTGGTGGCGTTGGTGGAGGAGGTGGCGTTGGTTCCGTTGCTCGCTGGGACCGAGCTGCCTCCCGGGCCGGGCAGGACAGTGTCGGGGCGCGCCAGCGCTGTAGCGTTGCCCAGGACCACCTGTTGTCAGCGCATATGACATCATGATGGAGACGTATGAAACCAAGTACGCGCAGGAGCACATGCAGAAGCAGGTAGACCCTAAACTCCAAAAGCAGGTACTCCACAGGCCAGCAGGTCAACACACGTCCCAGCGCTGCTGGCCGCTGCAGTGAACACCTTGTCCTTGCGGAATACTGTCGGACAGTGTTAAGGGTTTGTCTTGTGTAGGCAACTGCTGGCCAGGCATGGCAAACCCGAACTCCCCCGCCTTCAGCGCACGGCTTCACGTGCGTTTCCCTTGAACGCATTCGTGTGGCGTGTGCCCCGTGCTCGCACCTGTGCCGTGAACGCTCGGATGTCCCGGAGCAGCGCCAGGGCAACGTCCAGGTCCTTCTTGATGGCCGCGCTCAGTTCCTCCCATTGGGCAGCACGCGCCGAGCTCGCCGCAGAGTCGTTGCTGTTGCTTCCGACGGCCTGCAGTGGGATGCGTGGCGGAGTGTGGGGAGGGACGCACGTCTACAGTCGCTACACGTCGGCGGCCCCAAATGAGTGCGGGAAGGGCGGGTATACCGTATGCCGTACTCCTAGAATGCACGACCACCAGACTGTCGGAACGAGTCAGCAGCCCAGAGGACTGTGGGCGGAGAGCTGGTGGAGGAAGCCTTTCGCCAAGCTCTGAACATAATCACCCACCTCGGCCAACAAGCGGTGCCAACGTCCGACGACGCCCGTGCTCGCCGCTACAGGCCGGCGGTGTCGGGGCGGCACTGCAGTGTGCTGCGTCACCAGCCGGGCGGCCAGGTGGGGTGTCGGCCGCACATCGGGGTGGTGGTCCAGCTGCTCTAGCATGGCCCACAGGGACGGAGGAGCCGAGCCGGCCTCCATCATGTGCCGGTGGTGGTGGTGGCCAAAGAGCGCGCCAAAGGCGCCGCCCAGAAAGCCGCCCACGATGCGACCCGCGAGCCCGAAGATGGAGCCGATGCTCGCGCCGAGGGAGGCTCCCGACAGCCATGAGCCCCGCTCCACCTCAGACGCCAGGAAGCTGTCGACCGCGGTAGCGACGGAGACGGAGGAGCGGCCCATGGCGGGATTGGCGAGCTTTTGGATGCTGCGGATGCAGGTCGCGGCGTCGAAGGCGGCGGCCTTGCCGCTGCCGCTGCTGGCTGCGGCGGCGCTGGCGTTGGCGCACAGCCCCGCCCAGGCGACGACAGAGTCCGAAACCACCCCGCCGATGGTTCCCGCCGCCAGCTGCTGCACGTAGGGCCCCAGCTGGTCCATGAGGAAGCTGCCGAAGCCGTCCGAGTCGGTTACCACCGCCACGAGCCCCGCCATGTCTGGGGAGGCAGAGTGGAGCGCACGCGAAACACGCACACGGAACACGCACGCATAAACAGAGCAGGACCGGTCAAGTCCGAAGGGGTGTGGAGCCAAGTACAGTAAGGCGGCGTCTTCGGTGTTGCCGTAGCGGCGCACTGCTCACTGCTCAGCGCGCAACATGGCACTGTGCATTCTACCTCCGGCCCCAGGTGGGGTGGACAAGGTCTGGCCTGCAGCGCTGGACAAAAGTGGCTGCAGTTGGTGCAGCGTTGTCAGGCCCACGTGTCAAGGACACTTAGATGGACGTGCGCAATAGACGGCCCCGACACTCGGCTGATCGCACGCTGCTGGCCACTGGCAAAACGCCTCGACCCATGCAGGCCGGCAGGTTCGGCGACCCGGAAAGGCGCCAGCGTAAATTCAAGTTGTGCTTCAGCAGGCCGGGTCTGCATACACACACACATACACACACACGCACCTGGCAGCGTGACTCTCGTTGCGCCCGCCACCGCCTGCACCACCACGTCCAATGCGCGCTGTGCCGTGGGGTTGGCAATAAGCCCCTGCACCCCGTTGAGAATAATTGCCACATCCGCCAGCGTCACCAAGCCGTCCTTGTTGCCGGCAGCGTCCCAGCCGTCGCCTGGGCGGGCGGAACGGTAAACACAAACCACGGATCACTCGGGCGCCAGATGGCCCATACTCCTTTAAAGCCTGTGCGGCGCCGGCTCATTTACAAGCCATCCCAGGGCATGCCAAGGTGTGTACGACGTCTGACTGACCGGAGCCGTGGTATGTACGGCATGTCGCTTACCGGAGCTGAGGGCGGCGAGGCCATCGGATGTGAACAGGCCGGGGCCAGATGTGCCACGTGGGCTGTTGACGGCGCGGCCGAGGGAGGCCAGGAGGCCGCCGGGCGCTTTGAGGGCGTCCTTAAACGACGCGGATAGCACCGGGACCAGCCGATCATTCGGAGAGGGCGACGTCGCGACCTGCAAACAACACGAAGGAGCGAGTCAAGCACACCATGTGGAAGAGAAAGGAGCCGGTAGGACCGGAGGTCAAACGAGACGGCAAAGAAAGCCAGGCTTGCTTAAAAATGATGTACACCAGCCCAACCCACCAACTGCCCAACCAACTCATCAACCAATTAGTCAACCAACCAACCAGCTACTTTAGCCCGGTCACCTGCTTGTTCGTGTTATCCAACACCAGCTGCATCAGCTGTCCCGCAGCAGCCCGCAGCTCCGCTGTCGCGTTGGCAGCCAACGCATCCACGCCGGCCAGCAGCTGCTGCACCGTCGCGTTCACGCCGGCGGCATCGATGGTCCCGGCACCACCACTACCACCACCGCTGCTACCGGCGCTCCACGTGGCTGGGTCAAGCACCTTCTGCGTCAGCGACTGCAGCGCGCGGATACCGCTGGCGATGGCCCGCAGGCGTTGAATGGCGCTCGTGGCGTTGAGTTTCTGCACCGCCTCCAGCGCTGTGGGCTGCTGCTGCGCGGTTGCACCGCCGGCCGCAGCCGTGGCGTTGCCGCCGCGCGCCCGGAGCTCGGCTACCGCCGCCAACATGGCGTCCTGGACACGCCTGAGGGCATCCCGCAGCGAGGAGCCCGTGGCCGCCGTCAGGTTGGCCTCGCGCGAGCTCACTAGGCTGCTCAGCTCCGCCAGCTTGGCCTTCGCATCGGAAACGGTCAGCACACCATCTCGGTTGATGTCCCAACCAGCGGCGTCCCCGAGCTGCTGAATGTAGGCGCTGTCGACGCCGAAGCGCAGGGCGGCGGCCTGCAGCTGCTGCAGGGTGCCTGCCGAAGCGAGCTGAGCAAAGAGCCGGATGTGGGAGACCAGGCCGCTGACGTCCGCGGGGTGAGAGAGCCGCTGGCCGCCCGAACGCAGCGCCGAGACCGTCTCAAACACCCGGTCGGCGATCGGCGAGGTGGCGCCACCGAGCTGCGGGGCGGGGGGGGGGTGCAGTAATGGACACATGCGGGTAGCACGGTCGTGACGGTTTCAGTTTTGCACGTCGTGCGGGGCCGTGAGCTGCGAATAGAGTACAGCGCCGAAGTCCTGGGCTCCGACCCTCAAATCCCGGTGCCACGGTGACCACCCGCGCCCTGTTGCTCTTCGACATCGGCATGCTCTGGCGGCCGGCCACACTCTGTCCATGCTTTCATTCGTAAAGTTGTAAGGAACCGCCCGCGCACCTGCAGCAGGTTGTAGATGTCCTCCACTCCGGCGATGCCATCCCGGTACACGTCCAAGATGACTAGGGGACTGCTGGTGCCCGACGTTACGTCCAGAGAGGCCTGGCGGAGCTTGTCTACGTCGGCCTGCGTCCAACAGACAACGGCGCACAGCTATTATGGGGTGCAAAGCCAGAGCCTGCATTTCCGTGTCCGAAAGCATTCAACCCCGGAACCGACTAGCAGTGGCGTTTTTGCGACTGTGCTGGAGCAGGTAGCACGAGTGAAACTTGCGGGAACTTGGACAGTGTGGCAACGACGGGCAAGCACAGGAGAACATGGTGAGGGGGGAAGGGATCAGGGGAGAACGTTCGTCTTGGCGCCCGAGCACTGCCGCTCGGTCTACGGCAGCACAGGTAACCGCTGACTCGCCTGCAGCCGCTGCGCCTGCTGCAGAAAGCGCGTGGCTTTGCCCTTCCCAAACTGCGGGCGAGCACGGAAAGCGGAGGCCGCGGGAATTAGCTTGGGCTCTACTGCAAAGGGAGCCAGCAAACCCACAGTGGCCCGCAGCCACAGGCCGCCCTGGAGTGCACGTACGGCAGGGTGCAGCGCGCGCACGTTGGGGGAGGAGGAGCCTGTCTGTCGTGCACTGTGTGTGGCATGCCTCGCGTCACGCGCAGGCGCCCTGGGGTACGTATCACATGACGAGCACGTGGGCGGAGGGAGTAGAGGGAGCACTCGGCAGCCTGCCCTTCAGCCATCGTGCTACCGCCTAGCGTGATGCCGTAAACCACATGCATGGGGCATCCAACGACCCACGCACGCACCAGGCGCATCGACGCAGTGCCGGCGAGGACGGCGTTCTGGCTGGCCACGATCTGGGTGCGGGTGGCCTGGGACTCGAGCCTCACCACCTCCCTGGTCAGTTGACCCTGAGCCAGCAGACGGGCGTCTCAAAGGGTCATACACGGGTGGTTGTTATCGTTGCCACGCACGGGGCACTAAGGCGAATCAGCGAGGATTCATGCCCAGGCGCTTCGAGCTTGGAGGAGATCCAGGCAACTGTAAATCCATGCATCTCTCTTTGCATATTTCTCTTTTGTTGCGCATCGTACGCCTTATGACAGACAGACAGGCAGACAAGTATGGACCAGCAATGATGATGCTGGGATTCCCTCCACAGGCCTGTCTGCCGCAAAGTACCCATCAGCACCCTACAGCGGAGGACGCACCTCGGCCTGGATGACTCGTATGAGGAGCATGTTGCCCCTGACAACGACGGACTGCACGTCATAGATCTGGTCTGAGATGTCCCTGAATCCCTGGGCCATCTGCAGCGATAGGCTGGCGGTGACCGCGTCGACCCGCTCCAACACCCGCATCGTGCCGTCCAGGATCTCCTGCCTGCGTGTGGCCACCAAAGGCGGGTCGGACGCCAGGCGTTTCTCTGTGTCAGGAGCACGGCCTGGATACAGCCCGGGTCGCAGGGGGCTCTGCCATACTGAAATGGAACATGACGCTCAACGACATGGGCCGTGGCAGGCGGCGCATTTTACTCAACGGGTACTCAACAGGTAGCGCATACATGTACGGTTACGGTGAACGGTGACGGTACGGCAGTCCTCGGCATACGACACAAGTCGATTGATTCCGATCCGTGCCTCAGGCCTGTCAATGACTGCCCATGTACCTGATGTCCACCGCGGTTGACTCGAGGCTGTCCATCAGTTTCTTGCCCTGCTGTAGCACCAGCGTGGTCCCGTCCAGCGTCAGCCCCTCCAGGTACACGGAGCGCGAGCGGATGTCCAGCACCGCGCCAAGCAGCTGCTGCAGGCTGCCCGCCTGGTCCTGTGGCGCCGGCCGAACACCGGAACAGGCAGCGAGGCAGGTTTGTGTTAAGAGTGGGAGGAAAGGGAACAGAGGGCGAAGTTGAGTCATTGGCTGGTGCTACATGGTACAAGACTTACGTCTAGCTTTGCCTTGGTGTCCTGCACACTCTGCGACACGGCGTCCAGCATCTGCATCGTGGAGCGCTGCCCGTCGCGCATGGCCGTCAGGAGGTTGGAGGCGGCGGCTTGGATCTCCTTCTGCGCGGCCTTGTTTGCGAGCAGGTTGCGCAGACCGAGCTCAAAGGCTTGCGCCTTCGAGATATCTGCGTCCAGGTCCCGGATTGCCTGGATTCGCATGTCCAGCTCCGTGCCGAACGAGGCGAACGCCAGCGGTTGCGCCGCGAGGGCCAAGCTCCCGCCGAGGGGCAGCCCTGCCGCCAGCGCGTCCGCGCCGGTGCAGGCCCGCGTCAGGAGGGGTGCGTAGTAGTCGGAGCCCGTGGTGCACGTGTTGTTGGGCAGCGACTTGAGGAAGTCACATACTGCCCTCATCCTGGTCGCCGCGGCTTGTGTGTTGTTGGCGAGGGCCTGCAGGTTGGCCGCTGTGGCCTGCTGCATGGCCCACCGCCACGTGAGGCCGTTGGCGCAGCAGCAAGCAGGCGTCATGCAGGCAGCCGGAGGGGGCGCCAGGCTCTGCGCCGCGCCATCTAACGCCTCCCGGCTGCAGCCCGCGGCGCACTGAACGTAGCACGAGCCGTACAGCTGGACTCCGGCCGGCGCCGCGGGCTCCCAGTCCAGCCATCTACCGCGGAGGGGGTCGCACGTCCGCGTCTGGTTGAAAGCCAGCGTGAGGCATTTGCCGTTCGGGGGAACGCTGCTCTGTAGGTAGGCGGTCCGGTTGTTGCCCAGCTCTGGGTTTTCGACATCGGTGCAGGTGATGCCGCAGAACGGGTACCAGCTGTTGGCGGATGGGTCGACGGCCAAACCGCTGAAGGAACGCCACGAGCCAAAGGTCCCGTTGGTGCACGTCCGCACCAGCACTCCGACTTCTTTGCACGCTAGGGTGGTGGCCGAGGAGCTGACGTTGCTGTAGTACCAGGTGCGGACCTCTTCGGTGCCGCTGGCGATGCGCCGGCCGTCCAGCGCCTGCCCGGGGGGTACGGGCGCAGAGAGGGCGGGCAGACTAAGGTTGGGCGTAGAAGCAGGTCAAGGGCGGAATTCAGGGGAGACCCCCCTGGCGGAATTTGTTGAGCAGCGCAGGTGGCGCCGTAACAGCAGTTGCAGCTTGTTTTCGCGCGTCTGATCCATCCGACAGTATGCCCTGCGCATCAGCTAGCGAATGCAAGAGCCGGTTACAAACAACAGACAGGCAGATTCTTGCACGGGCTCATATGCGCCCACGGCGCCTTCGGGGCATCGACGGGGCGTACCCGTTGGTGATAGATAGCAAACCTACCTGGCAGCCTTTCACGCAACTGGTGAAGAGGGTCGCGAAGGCGCCGCCCGACGCGTCGTCCCACACGGTCGCGGTGCTGGACTCGCTCCCCTGCCTGCAGGTCTTGCCCACCCACACGGGCTTGCACGGCTGGTCGTACGGCACACTGCGGTTGACGTACATCTGGACGTACACGGATGCGCCCGACGGCATCACCTCGGTCGAGAAGCCAAACGTGGGGCTGGACCCGTCCACGTAATATCCCAGGGTGCAGGTGGAGCAGGGCAGCGAGGCCGCTGGGAAGAGCCCGCTCTTAAGGTAGCAGGCTGGGCCGCCGCAGATGGCGCTCCGCTGCAGCGCCACGAACGCGTTGCAGTCGGGGGTGGCTCGGCACCGGTCCGCGCAGTCGCCGAAAGGCAACGGCAGGGCGCAGCCGTTGGTGACATTTGACAGATCGGCATAGCCTGGCTGTCCGCGACCCGGCAGCGCCGCCAGCAGCGTCCTGTTGCTTAGCTTGTAGTCTGCAAAAGGGTGCAGAGGATAATCAGGGCAGTGTTTGCAGGCGTTACGGCAAGGCGCCACGTGGAGACGTTGAACGGCCGCGTACCGCCACAGTTGCGTTCCGCCATTGGTCGCGGCGGTAGCGTGACCAACCGCGCTGGTGTGACGTAATGCCGCGTGGTCAACGCCAGACAGCTACGGCATTACGATGATACCCCAGGGCCCTGTTGCTTGCGCGGCACGACACTCAACGCAAAGAGCCCACCTTTGAAGAAGCTGTCGTCTGTCACGCTGCAGGACGCGGAGACGAACGGCACCTCCAGCTCACTTGGCGCCTGGGGCGGAGAGGACGCCCCTGCGTACGCGGGAAAGCGCCAGCGGCGCAGCGTGTGCTTGCTCAAACAGGGCGGGTGGAAGCCGAACCTGGTTGCTTCGGTCATCGCGCAGTTTGTGCGGTACATATGCATGCATGCCGATGATGGCGGGATAGGCGCAGGACCAAGTGCGTCGTTGCTAGATAGCGCACCGCGGGTACCGCTGGGACACCCGGGTTAACCCCGGAACAAGCATCCGTTGCGCATCCCGCTTAACGCCGGGACACGCATCGGTTCTGTGCCTTGTAAGCATGTGTAGGCCTGAACACGCACCAACGCAGCCCACGCCCACAACGCACAACCCACTGTAGACGTCGCCCCATGACGACCAGCGAAGTGCCGCCTGTAGCGCCGTCAGCCAGTCCTTATGGCCGGCTCGCGCCTTGCCGCTGCCGAGGTTTGCAGCACTCCAGGCGAACTGGTGCCCGATGTACAAGAGGTTGCCCCGGCCCAGCTTCCAAGCAACGACCTGCGCCTCGCGTGCCGAGAGGCCGGGGTACAGGATGTAGGGGCCGATGGTTGCGTTGATGGCGGGCGTGGAACCGTTGAGCGCAGCGGAGCAGTCGAGGGAGCTGGTCATGCCCAGGGGGAGTGCGTCCGGCCCTGCGACGGGTGGGTGCGGTGGGTGGCAACAGAGGGAACGGGCAAGGCTTGCTTTGCATAGCGCAAGGCCCGGGCAGAACACCGGGCCCAGCTCTGGCGTAGTTCAAGGAGGTAAGGCCCGGGAGGTCCATCCGCCGCGGCTCCGCCGCAGCGTCTCAGGTGACCCTCCCTCCGAGGCAGGCACTGCCCCGCACCGGTGTGTGCCTTGCTTGCCGGCAGAAAGGGATGGTCGCAGAGGGGAGTGGTAACGAAGCCAGTGCCAAAGTGCAATCCCACTTCGTGGGGAATCGAAACCCTAGAAAACCCACTTCGGGGGGAATCGAAGCCCAGGAAAGGGGGAAAAGGACATACATGCACGAGCCTGCAAGCGCGCAGGCAGCAGAGGGTGCGCGCACACGCTCATGGTCATATAAATAAATGCCCAGAACAACTCACATTTGCTATTGGAGAGGCCAAGGCGCCCCTCGGCCGTCCTGTTGATCAGCACTGTCAACGACGAGACGTTGTTGAGCCCGTCGCAGAGAAGGCAGCGGCGCGGCTGGCAGCCAGCCAACGGAGGCACGGCTGGCGCTGGTGGTTTCGGAACTGGATTTGGGGGAGGCGGCAACGGCGGCAGCAGTGGCGCAGGAGGGGGGCCAATGCCCGGCGGCCGTGGCACGGGAGGCGCAGGCGACGGGGCCGGTGGCGGCAGTGGCGGCGCAGGAGGAGGTGAGGGTGCCGGTGGCGTAACGCCGGGACTGGGGGGGCTTGCTGTCGAAGGAGGCTGAGCAACCGCCGGCGGAGGTATCGGGATAGGAGGTGGCTGCGGCTGTGGCACCGGGGGCGCTGATGATGGTGGAGAAGGCCACGGTGGCTGCCATTTGGGAGCAGGAGATGGGGGGGCTGGAGCAGGAGGGGCGGGCGGCGGAGATGGAGCGGGCGGCTGGGACGGTGGTGTGGAAGGCGGGGATGGCGGAGCAGGTATAGCGGGAGGCGGCGGCGGGGGTGGGGGCCGGAAGCGAAGGGCGCTGCCTGCCTGCGCGAGCGACTCGCTGACGAAGCGGTTGTAGAGCCCGGAGGCATCTGCGAAGGCGCATGAGCGGCAGACACAGTTTCGGTCGATATTGTGCCAACGAATGGTGCAGAAAGACCCCACGACAACTACAATGGTGGATTTCCGTCAGCCAGCTGCTCTGATGAACACGCCCGGGCTATGCTATATATGCACCCACGGTACCTATCTTTGACCCGAGCAGGGGAGACTCCCCTGGACCCGAGGGACATGCGGGTCTATCTAACAGTCGTGCGTGCCTTATGGCGCACCATGGGCACGGAGCGCGCGCGGCTAGCTGGCTGGCTGGCCCCCGGGCACCGTCCACAACGGTGAACCCTACCTGGCCGCTCTCACTCGTGGTCGCTTTCCACTAATGATGTGCCCTTCCCTCCACGCATGCAAACCGATAGACGGCCCACTCTCTCCCTGCCGTACTCACCTGATGTGTTGTCGTACATCACCACCAGGTTGCCGCCGCCTAGCACCCACGGCACCAGGTCGCCGACCATCCGCTCCATGGTCCCCGCGGGCCAGGCCGCCCCCACGCCGGGCGCAGGCAGCAGCAGGAAGGACGCGTCCCCGGGCTGCGAGCCGTTGACGATGCGCGCCTCGAAGGCGGGGCCCCAGCTGTTGATGGCGTCGCGGAGGACCGGGGCCATGCGACTGCCCGCATCCTCCCAGCTGCGGGCGGACGGCAGCGGCGGGCGGCGGATTGGGGCACACGGCGCGCGCGCGCGCCGCTCGCGAGGGGTGATGGACGAGACAGCAGGGCCGTATGGTGATATAAAGCCGCAAGGGCGGCGAAAATACTACAGGAGGTCCGGATTTTTAAGCCAAAGGTTGCGAAGAATTGCGGGGGTGGCGAAAATGGCTGACGCGCATCGCATGGCGGGCTGGTGAGCGAGTGAAGACGTGCTGCAACTGCGGCTCTGCGGGTGCCTATCTTGGGACCCCACCTTCCCCGCTCTACAGAGCATCCGTCCTCCGCGCACGCGGCTCTTGCGACAATTAACAGGTCGGCCAGGGCCCTCCCTTCATCAAGAGCAGCAAGCGAGCAGGCAGCAGCCCTCACCAGTCGCTCAAGCAGTCGGGGAGTACGGCGATGCTGGCACGGACGTAGAAGAAGGGTGGTGGTGGAGGGGGCGGCGAGGGGGGCGGCGGCGGCGACGGCGGGTTGGGCCAGGCGTAGCAGGCGCCCACGTGGGTGTTACCGTCGGAGAGCTGGTTCTCGAAGCCGGCGGGGCACCTGATGCAGTCCACCGCCCCCTCGTTGGGCTGGTACGTGCCTGCAACGAACCATGATGGGCGTCCATTCATTGCACGTCACAATCCAGGCCATCAATCAATGCATGATGTAATAAGCCGCATGCGGCATACAGGTAGGGACGTATGAAATGCACGCACATGCCTGTTTTTGATTTGACCAACTCGCTTTATTGGCGTGCATCTCATACACCAACAGGGGCTGCTGGATACATAGCTGCTTTACCAAAGATTGGACGACCCGACGCACGTGAGCCATGAACGAAAGGCTCATCATGCATCCATCCAGTTGTGTGCCAGTCGTCATCAGCCACAAGTGCCACTACTGATGAATACGGTACCGTACGGTACGGTACGCACGGTACGGCACCACGGTTGAACTGCTCACCAACAGGGCACCTCTCGCATCGTGCGCTGCCTGCCCATAGGCTGTACTGGCCCCGCGGGCAAGGGGGGCAGGTCTTCGCACCATAAGAGGACGCAAAATAACCTGTGGTCCGCCATCCATCCAAATGGCACGCGCAGACGACAAGGAGGAAGGGCGATCATTGCAAGGAGCCAGTACGTAGATTGTGTCGGTTACGATTATTGGGATCCATGCGTCCATACGTTCCTCTAGGAGTTTGCAACCTCGCTCCATCCCCTCTACTTGCTGCATCACACGCACGTGTGCATGATGACGCACGAATCCGAGCGCGCGCCGGGCACGCACGCCAGTTCCTGCCTGTGCGCGTGTCGCGCCGGGCATCCATCGATATGGGCCTAGCTGGTAATGGCTGCGGCGGGATGGACGCACGTACTGCAAAGAAGTTGAGGTTGCTTGCTTTGCAAGCAAGTGCGATGCGTGGTAGGCGGCGTACGTGCGTATGTAGGTGCACACACGTGCGTATCGATCGTACGTGCGTACGACATCCGCCCCAACCTGCTCCCTTGCCGCGCGCACACCTGTGTGATGATCATCATGCATCCTGACTTACCGGCTTGACACCGTGTTTGGACTTGTCCATTGCAGCTGAAGCCGGGCTGACACCTCTCGCAATTGACGCAAGTGGCTTCGTAGCAGGTGTCGCACCGTTTCTTCAGCCATAGGAAGCCGCCGCGGCGGCAATTGCATTGATAAGGTCTGCACTGATAGGACGATGTCACGTACTCGCCCTCATCACAGCGAAGCCTTTCTGCCGAGCATGAACCCAAAAGGATGAGGAGGAGGATGAAGAGGCACCCGTGCACAGCGGCACGGGCGCTCATCATCGAGGCGTCGCGGTAGCACGCAAACAATGCGCCCCGCCGCCGTGGGTCTGATGATGAGGCGCGTGCTTGGGCAGTGGCGCAGCTGCCGACCATCATGCTTGCCATCCAGCAGCAGCACTCGGACCGGCTCGACGACAGGAGTGCCTGCATCCATTCGTGTACGTGCCTTAATTGTCGACGAGCATACCTGGTGCTTGCGTTCAGCAGCAGATGGCTAGGGTGCCTACTGTCGCCGAGCGAGCGAGCGAGCGAGCAAACACGCACGGCGCGCGCGCGGGGTCAGGCGGGTAAACAAGCCGCGCCCGAGGCCCGAAGCCCGACGAAGTAAGACGGAATGAAGCCTTTCGCTCGACGACCTGAAACAGGCTAAAGTAAACCCCAAACCATTTCTTTATTTTTGGGCCAGGCACTCACGCGGCGCGCGGGCGAGCAAGCCCGCCCTACCTACATACCTCGCAGCCAGCAGCCGGCCGCGACCCTGTCCACAGTCTCCGTATATATTGTCCACGCCTTCAGTCGATATGCAGGCCGCGCGCAACGCGGCGCGCGGGTCTACGCTAAGTAAGGATATGGTAGCCTTTCGCCCTGCCTGGGACTCTGGTGCATATATATTCGTGTATGGATCTACAAGTACAGGGGCCTCATATTATGACAAGCACAGCTGCGGGCAGCGCCAGCGGCAGGCCGAGCAGCAGATTTTTCGTGTCACGCCAGCCGCAGTACAATGCGGGGGCACACTAAGCTCTAGAGGATAGAGTTACAGGAAAGTGATCACATCTTAAATCCCTTGCAAAATAAATGGGACGCTCATCTAGCTAGCTGCCGCCGTAACCCGGCCTGCTGTATATGTGCGCCGCTTTGGGCTCGCTCTTTGGGGGATCGATGCCGTCAGGTTCTGGATGGTACAAATTCAAAACGCATCCAGTTTGGGCTTTGCGCACGGCGGCCCGCCTAAGCTTATATATCTCATATCACATAGCTAGCTGCCGCACGCAAACAGCAAGAGCGCCTAGCTATATATGCGCATCAGGCTGTGCACTTTCGATCTCTCGCCTTTTACTCGAGTAGTATTGTGACGTCGGCAGCTTTTCTGCTGCTGGACATCGTCGCAGCAGGTAGATAGGATGCGGTTATTAGTTGCAACCAGCCAAGGATATACATCCGAGCTAACAAAATTGAAAGCGGTCGATAACTGGGGATCACTGATCGATGAGGGGGTTGGTCAAGGGGGTTCCGGAGTCTAGTTACTAACCCTTACATACATACCCTGGGTACCCGCCCGCAGGTGTGCGCGCATGGCGTTGCGAGCGTCCGCGCGCGCGTGCGTCCGCGATCTCCGCACTGCCGGCCACGCTGTCTGGAGGTCAGCCCAGCCCAGCGCAGCGCAGCTACCTATACATATCCAATCCAGCGCCCCAGTGCCCAGCGCCCTAGCGTTAAGTACTTATAGGGTCACTTAGCTGGGTCGGGCTCATGGGCTGCCGGCTAGGTTGTTTTGTCTTGTATAGGACTGTTTTGAGCATACCGTAACGCATGCATAACCCTGGCTGGGTACCTGCGTGGTTTCGGTTGCGGCGGGTTACTCCTGCCTTCAGCTCGGTCGGTAAACCGGCCCTGCCCCCCCCCCCACCCGCTTCAGTAAGATCGGGGAACAACTCTTGCTCGGGGAACACACGGGGAATAATCGAACACCCCTGTGAAGTGGCTTCCCAACGGAGTACTTCAGGTGCTGGATGGACCAGTGACGACACGGTCATTTGCTAGTCCCATCCAGCAGCTTCATGTCTGCGACAGCTATACATCATTACTACTTGTTGTCCGCCGGGATGGACGGAGTTAACGGGGCCCGCCGTGACGACGTGGCTGTATGTTCGTTACCATGCGATCGCTCGAGCGAGCGGGTGGATGGCTAGATAGAGCTACAGCAGCCGGCGCGCGGGGGTTCACAGCCGGCGGGGGTCACTTGTGCTACGGCGGATAGGGCGGGCTGCTTACCTTCAGCGCATCCACACGGTCTGTTGATTGCCTAGGATCTTTTTTTTCTGATTGAACATAAATAAAGGCTTAGGCCTGGAGGGGCGAAGCCCCGGAAGGGCTAAGCAGAGTTCTGTACCAGGGGAGAGGGGAGTGCAACTCGGGGGTGGTTGACCGTTGCCAGGGCCAACGACCGCAAACTGCACCCTACGACCCCTCAGAACCGGCCCGGACCGCTTCCGATCAGTACCGATATGTTAAAGGGTGCCCTAGGGGCCCTCAGGGCTTGCTGAATCTGACTTTCGTGAGGCTGTTTTTCGCAATGGTTGCCCCGGCCCGGTATTGCGCCCCCGCCTGCGCGACTTGTCGCAATCGTTACTTATTGTCATAATTGTCTCCTCAAAGATCAAAGCCGGAGTCTATAGCAGCTTGAGAGGCGCTGGAGGCTCGCAATGTGACCAGCGCGTCGTTTGTGGCCCACGGAGCTCGCAGAGAGGCCTTGAGAGGCGCGTCCAGGCCCCCGA
>LSYV01000170.1:32178-44891 GCA_001584585.1 Gonium pectorale | reverse complement strand
GCAATTACATCTTCGACTTCATGGAAGGCGTGCAATCGCAGTGCTTCCCGTCGCCCACCGCCTTCTCCACCAGCTCCGGGGCCAACCCGCACGACGCGATCTATCCGCTCACGCTCGAGACGCCGGAGCTGCTGGAAAAGCTGGAGGCGCTGCACCAGGCGCGCGCCAATACCGCACGCGTCGACGCGCTTCGTTCACGAGCTGCCCAGGCGGCGCTCCTCCATGTCAAGCGCCGCGCCGCCTCTCAGCCCCCGCTGCCCGCCACACGCGTGCCCCTCAAATACGACACCCCCGACGACCCGGAGCGCCTGGCGCTATACGCCTCCGAGGCCATCCTCACGCTGCTCATACACCTCCACAAGGACGGCACCTGCACCGCGCCGCACATCGCCGCCACCGACACCAACTGCCGCATGCGCATGCCGCGCGTGCTGAACCTGCTCACCACCATCTCTGAGCTGCAGACGCACTGCGTGCACCTGCGGCGCTACGGCCGCTGGCTCGTGGCGCACATGGTGGCGCTGCTGCTGGCGCTGCCCTGCAACCACACGCTCGCGTTCACGTCCGACATCAGCCGCTGGGTGCGCACCGTGGAGCTGTGGGAACAGAAGCACGCCGCGCTGAAGGGTAGCAACCCCGAGCTGTACGACCGGCTGCGCCCCCGCCTCCCCTCCGTGGAGGAGATGGCCGCCGACGCCGCGGACTACGCCCTCAAGTACGCCACCAAGGCGGAGCCCATGCAGGGCAGCGCCGCCATCTTCGCCGCCGCGACTGTATTGGCCGTCCAGCGCCGCCGAGCCGGCACCCTTCCAGCTGGCCAGCCCGCCGACCTGCTGGCGGGCCTAGAGGTGCGCAGCGACCCGCCCTGATCGACCTGCCCACGCGTTTCCAAACCCCAATCCCCACTTCTCCACCTTTGGACGCACTACTCTGCCCGCCCCCTCCTTGCAGGCTCGCCATGTTGCCGGCGCCGTCACCGACGACACCCTCGCGGCCGCCATGGACGTCGATGCCGCCGCCACGGGGCAACTAACCGCCCCGCAGGTGCGCGCCGCTACAACCACCCCGTCCGCACCTCCTTCCGCTCCCGTCCATTCCATCCGCCACACCCTCACACGCTGCCTCTCCCCGCCCCACCGTCCCTTCAGCTGCCACCTGACACATCCGCTGCTGAGCGTGCAGCCGCACACGCCGCCCAGGCAACCGCACCGCCGACCCGCGGCGGCGGCCCGGGCAGCCCCAGCCGCGCGGACCTGGAGGCCGAAGGCAAGTTCAACCTGGCGCGCGCCATCAACGCACAGACGGCCGTCAACACCTTCTCCTCCCCCGCCGCCGCGCTGCTGCTGCTGCTGGGCCGTGTGGCGCTGGAGTCGCACGAGATGCAGCCCATCGACTACCGACTATACGCGGAGTACGTCGGCCAGCTACATGCCGCTACCCTGGAGCACCCACCGCCGCCGCCACCGGCCGAGCCCGTGCAGCTCGCCCCGCAGCAGCCCCCCAGCGCCGCAGCCGCCGCCACCGCCGCCCTGCTCGCCGTAAACGACTCAGCCTCCGAAGCGGAGGAGGCGTCCGACGAGGAGGACGACGCGGCACCGCCGGCTGCACCCGCCGCCCACCTGCCGGACCCGCTGCCCTCCACCGTCCACCTCGTCAACCGCATGCGTGACTACCTGCACCGCGGCACAGCGCTGCAACAATACTCGCCCATCGTCATGACCATGTTCTTCTACAAGGTGCTGCGCAGTCCTGCACGCAACCCCACATACCCATGTACCAACCGCACGCGCCCATCTTGTCCACCCCGCGCCCCCTACCTCCAATGCGCCCATCACTCCCCCCGCCCCCCCGGCCCCTCCCCCTCGTCCCCACCCACAGCGCACGCGTACCGCCGCCAGCACCACCACGCCCGCCCTCCAGCTGGACCCCGCCCACCCACAGTTCGCGACACACGCCTGGTCCCGGCGCCAAATCCCGTACATCCCGCAGCCCCTCTCCGATCCGCCCGTCCGCCCCGCCGACACCTCCACCGACCCTTTCCTACGCGACCGCTACGCCGCCTTCGCGCTCGGCACCTTCGCGGCGTACAGCGCCACCGCGCCCCTCGACCTCAGCGGCGGCCTGTGGGCAGCGTACCGGCGGTACTTCTTTGACGGCCCCGATGCCGGAGCACTGCACGTGCGACTCGCACGCCACATGCTGGACAACGTGGACTTGCTGGCGCGCGTTCGCATGCGGGCCGACCAGCGGCGGCAGCTGCAGGCCGACGTAGAGCGCAGCGCGGAAGAGCAGGCGGAGGCGGCGCTGATGGAAGGCACCATCCCCGCCGAGGACCTAGCGGCGGCGCAGGACGACGAGCACGACATGCCCTATGACGCGCCACGCGCCACCCCGCCCACTTCACTCTGGACGGACCAGCCCGCCGACGACGCCACCATCGCGCGAATCAGCGGCCTCTACACCCCTGGCGCACACGCCCCACCGCCCTCCCCCGCGCCCGCGCTCAGCAAGGACGCACGCTACGTTCAAACGGCGCTGTCGGCCCTGCCGCCGCACCCCACCCCACCCCATCCCGACACCGCCCAGCCCGGCGCCGCTCTAGCCCCCGCCGCTGTTCTCCCGCCAAGTACCTTCACTCCACAGCAGCTCGCGCTGCTGCAGTCCGAGATGCACGAGTACAACCCGTACTACCAGCCGCAGCTGCTCCCCCCCGCCGCTGGAGCTCCTACGCTCCAGCTGCTGCTGCGCAACTCCGCTGACGTCCATGCACAGCTGCTGGTGTACGACGAGCTGGGCGGCATTGCAGAGCGCACCAACTTCCCCCGCCCCGACCGCCCTGGCGAGCCGCCGCCGTACATTCTGTTGCCGCTCGACCAGCTGCCGTCGCCGGACGACACCGCGCACCTCTTCACCCTATCCGACGACCAGCGCCAGCCCTTCCTGCTCTACGCACAGCTGCTGCTGCATGAAAAGGCCGGCCAGCCCGCGCCGCCGCTGCAGGCCATCCTCACCGGCAAGCCCGGCACCGGCAAAAGCCAGGTCCTCCTGGCGCTCCTGTGGTTCGCCTTCCAGCACCGCTGCCATCACATGATTGCCGTCGTCAGCTATATGTGGCGGGCGGCGCTGCACGTAAGTCCCACCCCAGCTCCTCAACCCCACCTGCCCGTCCACCTCCCTGTCCTGTTCACCCGTCTCCTGCTCCGCCTCTCACACACCCGCCTCCTCTTCCTCCCCTTCTTCACCTGCTCCGCCTCTCACACACCCGCCTCCTTACCGTGCGCCCCACCGACAGGACACCACTCCCGGTAATCAGGGCCAGAGCACCACCACCTTCTTCGCCACCTCCGCCACCAGCCACAGCCAACCCCGCGGCCGGCTCGACCGCCTGCAGTGCAACCTCAACGGCATCCGCCTCATCCTACTGGACGAGTTCAGCACCTGCAGCTTGGAGCACCTCTCGCACATCTGCAGCAACGTGTATGACGCTCGGACGCACATGGTGCCGCACCTCCTGCTCGGCACCACGCCCCTCGGCCTCTTCTGCGACCTGCACGCCCTGTTCGTGGGCGACCCGCGTCAGCTGGAGCAGCCGCAGCACGCGCCCATCTACCATGGCGCCGCACGAGAGGATCAGCTCCGTACCTATATGAATGCCATATACGCCGCCGCCCGTACGAACGACCGCGCCCGAGCCGCTGCCGCCATCACCGCCGCCGCCGCTGCCACCACCGCTCCCTCTCCCCTCCCTGCTGACCCCATCGACACAACGCCCCCACCACCGCCGTCCACGGACCCGCCCGACATACAACCCGCCGCCCGCCCCACCACCGTCCTCGAGGCGGCGCTGCTGTCCCTTCTTCACCCACAAGGCACCGCGCAGGAGCGGGGCCGCCTCCTCTGGCGCTCCATCCCCTACGCCTTTGTGCTCACTCGGCAACACCGCGCCGTCCCTTCCACCACCCCGACCGCACCAGGCCTAGACCTGTACCAGGCGGCGGAGCTCTTCAACGGCATCGACGGGGCCTCCCATGACGACATCGTCCAGCTCTGCGACCTGTACAACTCCCGCGCCCCATCCGAGCCCGGCACCATTACCGACCCTTACCTGGTGCTCCTCCGACACAGCGTGCGCGTGCCGGCCCTTTACCGCCTGGTTCCCCTACACGCCGCCGCCGCCGGCGTGCAGTTGCTCATCTGGCGCAGCACCGACTTCTCGCCCGACGGCACACCGCTGCCGCCCGAGTACCTGCGCTACCTGGAGACCATCGGTGGGCCCATGGCCGACTTTGGCCTGCCCGCCACCGGCACCTTCTTCACGGGCATCCGCTACTACTTCACCACCAACAGCCACCCCAACGCCCACCACCTCCACAACAACACCGCCACCGGCCTTGCCCTGCTCCCCCACCCGGACGAGCCGCCCATACCCCCTCCCTCCGTGGCCCCCATCCACATCCTACGATACGTCCCGCGCGCCATCATCGTCCGCCCCGACGGCGCGCCCCTCGGCCGCATCTCCCGGCTGCCACAACTCCCTGACGACGCCATCGCCGTACTACCCACCAGCAAGGAGTTCACGCCTCGCACCGGCGGCAGCAACAACCAGCGCGTCGCGCGCTGGGGCTTCCCGCTCGAACCTGCCTACGCGGTGACGGACTACTTTGCGGAGGGCGACACCTTCCGCGGCCACAACTGGCTGGCGCACCTCTGCCCGCCGCCCACCGGCGGCATGCACCGCGCCACCCTCTACGTCGTCCCCACCCGCTTCACCTCCCTCGACAGCTTCCGGCTGCTGTGCCCGCTGTGGCCGCCCGGTGACACCCAAGAACAACGGCGCGTGCTGGACAAGTTCACCGACCTCGCCCGGCCCATCCCCGACCTCCAGGCCGAATGGCACCGGCTACAGCGTCTCGCCGCCCACACCGCCGAACAACTGCCCCAGCTCATGCGCACGTACGGCGCCCCCGCCCCTCCGGTAAGCATGCGCCACCACCCCCTCCATCAACGCTTGTACTACACACCCGCACCGGCATCCACCTCACCACCCCCTCCTCTCCTCACCCTCCTAACACACAGGCCATACAGCCACCCCCACCGCCGCTGCAGCCCGCTCCCGCACTGCATCCGCCACCTCGAAACGTCCCTCAGGTACGCACCGGGTCGCTCTGCCGCTCTGTCCATGTCCCACCCGCATCCCACCTCCAACACAACCTCCCACATACCACCCCCGCAGCCCATCATTTCCCGCGACGCCCTGGTCCACGCCGTCTGCAATGACCGTGCAGCCCTCCTCACCGCCCAGAACGCCCACTGGTACCTGACCGCCCGTCACCTCCACTCCGCCTTCCCAACCACCTCGCTGGACGCGCTGGAGCGCATCCTACACGACAACGCCGCCGCCCTACTACCCATCTTCCAGGCAACATCTCCGCCCGATTCCCAAGCCGGCGCCGGCCCGTCCACGCCAGCCCTGTAAAGTCCCGCACTCGGCGCCGGCCCCTCCCCAACACCCCCCCAAACCACAACCATATGCACCTGAACATACCCACCCAGCTCCACACTCAACGCCGCAGCCCACCGCACATTGCACGCCACGCTCCCGCCTACGGACTGGGCTCGTCACCAGGGGCTGCCGTACATTGCATCGCACCGTCCGCCTCCGCTACGCATGCGGGGGGGATGTAAGCCATCTGGGCCGCAGGCCCACCTAGTATGAAGACAGCGGCCTATTGCCAGTACGGCAAGCATCTGTACGGCCATACGCCGTACGACTCGCAGTGCCGTACGGGTCCTGTCGTATAATGTACGGCGACCCCATCTCCCCTACCCCAGGCCTTAGCCCTAGCGTAGCCCCTACTCCCCACTCGAGCAGGCTCCAAACCCAGGACCCACATTCCAGGCCCAGACCCAGAACCCCAAACTGTAGACTCCAGACTTCGGACCCCAGACTCTGGACCCCCGACTCCGGACCGCGGACTCATGAGAAGACACTCATACGCGTGAACACCCAGGAACCCGTACGCATTCCTCAACACCCAGCACCACCAGGTCTGACACCTCAACTCTAATTTTGGCAACATATTATACAACGGATTATCACAACCAGCCTGAGAAGCCCAAGAGCCCACAACACCACCACCACCATCGGGCGGGCCCAGACACAGACTGTTGCAAGACCACGGTGATAGCACATGACAACCATCCATGCAGTGCTCATGAACGTTAACGTTTCACATAAACGCTAATACATACGCGATAGGAGCACAATTGAAGTGCAACAGTCACGAACAAAAGTGTACAAATTAATTGGATAAATCAATTGTCGACTTCAGGTACAAAAGGAGCTTGCGAAAATTTATCACAGAAGTCACTTCTATACAATTGCGGCAATTGCGAAAGTCGCTGTCATAGACAGGTAAATCACATCCATCGGTCACATCACTTGTACATAGTGATAATAAAAGACTGATTAATAGAACCATCATTCATTAACATGAACATTCTTCCTCCGTTTATAGTCTCACAGCATGCCTTCGCGCCAAACACTGTGTACAAAAACATTCTCAGCGCTATTTTTGTTCACTATCTTAAGCAATGTAGCGCTCACCAGAATCCATATCGTAGCTAACCAACACCAGACCAACGACACCGAGTATTCCCCTCTAGCAACACCATCATCTCGGCAATTCTATTGGGCCACACTGTACTGGCAACACACGATATCTTTTTGGGGTGCACACCTCCGCAACAAACCCGAAACGGGACTAGCTATCATATGGGCAGCTCAACTCACCTGGTGTTGGACGTGGTATCTGCTGTGCTGGACGTACACGTACGGATGGTATGCTACGCATTGGCTGCAAGCTTTCCTCGCCAAGCACACGTATACGACTACACTGACAAGTATGTGCGCAACCGCGTTGTTGTGCACTCATCCGTGGCTGTGGCTGCCGTACTTACCGACGCTGTTGTACGGCACGCTCGCAAGCCTAAGCTTAACACCACTTATCCACGACCAATGGCCGAGGTTTATCCCTTGGTTTGATGCTACCACCACCTCCATAATCAGCCGCTTACATGGATACTATCTTGGGCTCCACATCGTACTACGAATCATGCCCCTGCCTACATGGTTGCCCATCGCCACCTTCCTATTCATGGCTTCATCCTTGGTCCGGCCATCATATATCGTATCCGTCCTCAACATCGTAGCCATACTATCCATGACAGCCAGCTTTGTCTACCGCGCCTATCTCCTACAGCTACTTTCTACCGATACTTTACGTAACTTATACTGGACTTCTGCGGGCAGTGCGCCACCTCCATCCCATACGTATCCGGTATTCATTCGACCCCTCTGCGGCGGTACGACAGTACAACTGCTGGTCCTTCCAACAACCTCTGGCGGCGACATCTTACAATGGGCTACACGACACTTTGGGTACCCGAAGAACTCCTTCTATCTGGTGTATGCCTCCCATCGACGCATCCACTCCGGAAACAGCAAATATACAATGCAACGCCTGGGCATCAGCCGAGACACACATATACTTATCTGCGGCCGCCTCTCGGGCGGCATGCAACAACAACAGAAGGCTTCGACACATGCGGCTGGATCCCGTACACCATTTGGACACACGCCCAGCTCTACGCAGATGGTCAGCGCCGCCGCAATGTTCTTACACAGGCATCCGAACTTGCGGGGCCTCCTCCCCAGTACCGTACAACAACCCATGCCATATGCAGCAGCAGTTCAACTTACAACGGCCTTACGACCGGTACTGCAGCCAATGGACGACACCACTATTCTGGCGTTTTTACATCAGCAACATGGACCTCTACAACACGCGCTCGCAAAACGTGATTTGGATATGGCGCACATCCGTTCCATTATACAAGCGCATCCGGAATTGGCGGCGCTGCTCCCCTCCACCTCTGCAAAAGCGGCGTATGGCACATGGCAACGGTTCACCACGGCGCTTCAACAGTACCTACCGGCCGTACCACACGAACAACTACGGCAATTCGTTCTGTACCGGGCATCCGAATTGCGCGCTCTACAACAACCGACAACTGCAGCACAGGTGGCTACGATCACAATAGACAACATTTGGGACGTATTCCAACAACAGCCTCATCTACGACAATTCTTTCCAGCAAGTGCATCTGTACTGCAACGTGGGCGCTGGCAGCAGCTTGCACAATTACTGCAGGCGTCCTTCCCAAGTACATCTGTTGACCAAATTCAAAAATTCCTGTACCATCATGGGCCCCTACTTCAGCGCCTAATGCATGGCACGCAACCAACTGCTGTATCATCCACAACACCGGAGCCTACAACATCTTCTACCCAGTCGCCCGATCTTTCGACTGATTGCATACTTATCCAATTAGCACACCTTATGGACGTACCCGAAGAGTCCTCTCCGGCCGCTGCACAGCACGCTGACACTTGGCAGGAGCGAACACGTACAACATTGCTGGACAACGTCACAACAGTACTGGAAGAAAAGGTACGCTCCCTGCGGCTAGCAAAGTCCCTCCTCAATCCGTTAAAAAACATACCCGCATGCAGGTGAAGGCCTCCACGGAGGACCGCCCACCAAGGACCTTATCAGAGCTGGGCATCACCGCCGACGATGACACAAAGGACGCGCGCCTGCTGCGGGAGCGCCTCCAAGCTCGCTTGCCCACCAAGGTGTGCTGTGCGTGTGGACGACGGCACGAACCCGCTGGCGTGCATGAACAACGGTATGAGGCGCTTCGACCGCACCTGGCGGTGCTCAACGTTAATGCGTTGAAGCATGAGGCTACTCCACGCGACGGCAGCACCCTCTGGCTCCCATCCACGGCCGACGAAGCGATCTTACTCTTGGATGAAGGCCAAGGTGCAACCGAGGTTCCAGGTAAGCACCGCTCTGAAAGGAACACCGCACAGACCGTACATACATACATATACACTTAGCTGCGTCTTACGACACGATATGCCAATATTGTACCTCTGCCGTACTACTCCGTGCCTCCTCTTCCATTGATCCCTCATTTACCTCATCCGCATCCCTGACCGCAGGCGCTCTGGAAACAGCGCTGCGCACGCTGCCTCCCGCGCCCACACAGCCCATCAGCGCTCCCATCGAACGCGCCATTGCCGCCGCTGAACGGATCGCCACCGGTTCCACGACGCCGGCCTCAAGCCCCGCCCGCATCCCCATCTTCCTGCAAGCCCACCCAGATGCCGGCTGCGTCCGCCTCTCGCCCGACGGCAACCACTTCTTGGACATGTGCAACGACTGCCACCGCACGCTCCTGCGAGGCCAGGTCCCCGACTACTCGTACGCCCGCGTCGACAACGGCCCCCGCCCTCCAGACCTGCCGCAACTGACCTTGCTGGAGGAGCGCATTGTCAGCCTGATACGCGTCGTGCGCTACATCGCCTTCTGCCGCCCCGTCACGGCGCACATCGCAGACGACCAGGCGCACCAGATGTACCGCATGCACATCATCGGCTTCAAGGCGCCGACCCCCGTCCGCCTGGCGCGTGCCTTCCCCTGCCACCCTTCCGAGCTGCCGGAACTCATCACCGTCATCCTTGTCGGCGCCATCCAGACCTTCCAAGACGTGCAGTGCCTAGCGGACCGGACGCCAGCACTGTTCGTGCGGGCGCGCGTTATTGCCCAGTGGGCACGGCATCTGGCGCACGTGTACAGAGACCTGCCGGAGTGCAAACTGGACGAGGAGGCGCTGCGCGAGTGGGAGCGCCGCCCCGACTACGCGATTCCACCGGAGCTGCTCACCTCCGCGCTCCATACACATACGGAGGGCGAGGCCGATGCCCTGCTGCGCCTCATCCGCAACGACCAGGAGGGCTACGCCCACACGCGCTACGGCACGCCGGAACAAGCAGCAGCGGCGGCGGCTACACATCCTCCACCTGCCTCTACCGGAGCCATCGCAAGCGCCTCCCCTCCCACCGTACCTACACCCACCAGCGCTCCCATCCCCACCGCAGCCATCATTGCGCCCTCCAGCACTCCGCCGCCTCCACCCCCCTTCACCGCCGCTCCCATCACAGCTCCTCCTCCCACCGCCGCTCCCATCGCCCCTCCCATTCCTCCACTCCATTCCGCCTCCGTAGCCTCCGCCGCTACTGGTGTAGGTCCCTCTGAAGCCGCACCGCCCGCCAAGGTACGCATGCCCCTGCGCCTCGCACCATTCGCAATTGAACACACACGCCTCACGCCGCATGCATACTCGCCAATGAACGCGCCGTACAGCCTACCTCACGGCCCGCTGCTGCCCTTCCCCTTCTGTGCCTTACAGCGCCGCCGCCGAACTGCAGTCGACTGCGCTGGACTCCAGTCCATCATCCGTCGACTGGGTGCGGCCGATCTCCAGTACTTGCTCCAATCCCTCGCGGGCAAACAGTGGACGAATGCCGCTCGTCATCTGCAACAGAAACAACCGACCATCCTCCACCTATGCACCGAGTCCGGCCTGCCGGCGCATCTTCGCATGTTCACCACCGAATACCAACAGGTACTACCGCCCGTTCATGTATGCTGCCCATAACGTGCACATAGCAACCCTTCCCAGCTCGCCGTTCTGCGCGTCAGGCGCCTACGCAGTACCATCTCCAACTGCCTCATACAATACGTCCCCACGCTCCGTCCTTGACGCACCGTGCAGGTGGCCGAAGAGCACTTGGCCGCCCTCACGCTGCACCTCGCACCCGCATCCGCTGCAGCCGCTGCAGCTCCAACACCGCCGCCACCATCGCCGCCGCCTCCACCGCAGCTGCCTCCACCTCTCCCACCGCCGCCACCACCATCCACCATCTCCCAGCCTGCCCCAGGCGCGCCCCCCGCCGAAGCCTACTCGTTGCTGACCGCGCCCTCTCTCCAGGACACCCAGCCCCTCCGCCACTCGCCGCCGCCGCTACCCCGCCCCACTCACCACCACTCGCCACTCCCTCGCCGCCGCCCCTTCCGCCACCACCACTCCCGCCGCCACCGCCGCCGCCCCTTCCGCCGCTCGTCCCCTCCGCCGCCGCCAACCCCGCCGCCACCACCGCCGCGCCCGCTCCCGCTCGCCCCCGCACCCCCACCGGACCCATGTACGGCGCCGACGACATGGACCTCGCCACCCTCACCAACGCGCCGCCACACCTCACCACCATCTTCCGCGACGCGATCAAGGACCCGCTGGCGTTCATCGATATGTGCAACGGCCGGCCGCTCGTCATCTCCACCGACGCCAAGCCCGAGAACGACTACAACCCGAGCTGGATGCTGTACGCGCATCCCAACCGCTTCCCCAACGGCACCGGCGCCTGCCCCGTCGGCATGACGTTCCACAACTGGATCGTGCTGCAGCTGCGCCGTTGGACGCCGCCCATGCCGGACAAGTCGCCCGACGAGAGCGCCGAGGCGCCACACTTCATCCTGGACGCATTCGACATCTGGCAGCGCCACGCCGTCAACTCGCAGGCGGCCGTTCGGCTCCGGCTACAGCCCGATATCGTGCGGCAGCTGGGCGCCATGGACCTGCACTCCCTGACCCAGACGGTGGAGCTGCTGGCGGCGGGCCTGCCGGGGCACGAGCTCGCGGAGCGGCTCCTACACGCGCCGCCAGCGGTGGCGCACCTGGTGCGCGCGGTGCGCGCCACCTCAGCGCAGGTCATCGGCTCACCGGCGTCGTACGGCAGCCTGCGCAGCCGCTGCTACGGGCTGTGGGTGCCCTTCGGCCCTCCGTCCCTATCCTTCACGCTCAACCCTTCCGCCGTGCACGCGGAGGAGGCCTTCCGGCTAGCAGGCTACCCGTACGAGTTCGACCCCAGCACCGGCGACCCCATCGGCCGCCCCGACGCGCCCAGCCGCTGGCACATCATCGCCAGCCACCCGCGCTCCAGCGCTGAGTTCTTCCTCGCCTTCATCCGCGCCTTCTGCGACGTCTTCCTGGGCTGGCCCGAGGGCTCGCCGCGCCAGACCAATCCCAACTGCATCTTCGGCCGCATCGACGCCTACTTCTTCAAGTTCGAGATGAACCACCGCGGCGAGCTGCATGCGCACGGCTGCATCTGGCAGCGCGGCCTGCGGCCACGGCGGCTGAGCGTCTTGGTACAAGACCCCTCCATGCGCAATTACATCTTCGACTTCATGGAAGGCGTACAATCGCAGTGCTTCCCGTCGCCCACCGCCTTCTCCACCAGCTCCGGGGCCAACCCGCACGATGCCATCTATCCGCTCACGCTGGAGACGCCGGAGCTGCTGGAAAAGCTGGAGGCGCTGCACCAGGCGCACGCCAATACCGCGCGTGTCGACGCACTCCGTACACGAGCCGCCCAGGCGGCACTCGTCCATGTCAAGCGCCGCGCTGCCTCCCAGCCCCCGCTGCCCGCCACACGCGTGCCCCTCCAATACGACACCCCCGACGACCCGGAGCGCCTGGCGCTATACGCCTCCGAGGCCATCCTCACCCTGCTCATCCACCTCCACAAGGACGGCACCTGCACCGCGCCGCACATCGCCGCCACCGACACCAACTGCCGCATGCGCATGCCGCGCGTACTGAACCTGCTCACCACCATCTCCGAGCTGCAGACGCACTGCGTGCACCTGCGGCGCTACGGCCGCTGGCTCGTGGCGCACATGGTGGCGCTGCTGCTGGCGCTGCCCTGCAACCACACGCTCGCGTTCACATCCGACATCAGCCGC
>LSYV01000169.1:13431-29210 GCA_001584585.1 Gonium pectorale | reverse complement strand
GTGTCGGCCCCCGCCGCGAACAGCAGCTCGCTGTCCCGCGGGTCGGCGCCCACGCGCGCCTCCATGCGGCCCGCGGTGGGCCACGACACCAGCCACACCACCACCGTGCCGCCTGGGGGTCGGGGTGTGCGCCGGGCAGGCGGTAAGAGGATCGGGTGTGTGTGTGGGAGAGGACGTCACGTCACAGAGCACACGCCCCAACTGGCCGCTGAGGTTGGGGGGCTGAAGCAGGAAAGGGAGTTTGGAGGGGGGGGGGGGGTCAAGGCTATGGCGCAAGGGGCCGCCGCCGCCAGCCGCCAGCCGCCGCCGCCTCACCGTCCTCCAGCCGCACGGGCGCCAGCAGGGTCCCCGAGCCGCCCACGTCGCCGCCCCGGGCCTCGCCTCCCGAGCTGCTCTTGAGGTAGTAGCCCTCTCCCGCCAGAGGCGAGCCGCCAGCAGCCGCCTGGGGGGGCAGCTGCGAGGGGCAGGGCGGCGAGGGGCAAAGGCGATCGCAAGCAGGGTAATGCAACATGGAACACAGGGGCCACCAGGGGAAGCGGGGCGGCGGCCAGGCACCTCCTGCTTCCCCTTCTACCCCTTTGCACCATCAGACATACATACGCTCAGACGGCGGCAACAATAACCACCATCAGCACACCTCCTCAACTTGGCTTTCCAAGGGGAACCCGTGCCACTGCTTGGGTACTCCCCCAGAGGTTCGCGGGTTAACCCCCCCCTACCATCACCACCAGCGCGCCTCCTAGCACCACCAACCCCACGCGTAACACGCGTGTTATTTTAGCGTTTCTCCCCCCCCCCACCACACACACATACAGGGAAACCACTGGAGGCTCCCGAATAACTCCCGAGCATTAGGGATTGCGTGCCCGGGCGCTGCGCTGCGCTCACCGCCGAGGGGTCCACCCGGGCGCCCGGGCGCGCGGTGAAGAGGGTGACGGGCTGGCCGCCCATGGCCGCGTGCAGCAGCGGGTAGGCGCCCGAGCCGGCGGACGGCTGGTAGGCCCTGGGCGCGTGCAGCGAGCGCAGCCAGTCCACCGCCAGCGTGGGGGTGGAGCGGTCCAGCAGCGCGGCGCCAAGCGAGCCTGCGACGGTGGTTGACGGTTGGTGGTTGGGCAGTTTGTTGGCGGTTGGCGGGAATTGGTTGTGTCGGTGCGGCGGTTGGCGGAGACGCAGTGCCCTGACCGATGCAGCGACTCGGCACAGGGACTTGGGGGCTGCAGGGGCCCTCCCTGTCAACCACAAAAGTGGTTGGCCAACTGTCAATAACTCAAAACTGCCGCAACCGTCAACCACCAGCCGCCACACCCCAGCTTCATGCCCGACAGCCCGAGTAGCAGGGCCGGCAGATACTCACGCCCCCGACCTTCGTACCAGCCTGCCGCCTGCGTACCGGCCGCCTGCACGCGAACGTGCCCCCGGCCACCGCCCCCAACCTGGAAGCCCCCCTTCCTTCTTCTTTGCCCACCCCGCAGTCCCTCGCACAACCCGCCGCAACCGCCAATCCACAAAGACACACGAGAGTCAGAGAAGCAATGGGGGAGAGACGACGCAGCTCGTTGCTCCTCGTTGCTCACCCGGCAGTCCGTCGTGCGGCTCGTCCGCCCATGCGGGTCCTCGGCACACCGGCAGCACCGCCACCTCGCCGGGCGGCAGCAGCAGCGAGCGGTGGAAGTCCAGCAGCGGGGCGCCTGCGGGAGGGGGGGCGGCGGGGTCCGGGGGCCAGGGGGCGGGGAGGGGAGGGGTCAAGCGTTTGGAGGGGATTCTCACCGGAAGGAGGGGCGGAGGAGCAGGGGGCCGCCTGCGAGTCGCATGGCGCAGGGCGGAGGGGGGTTACAGGAGCAAACGGTTGTCGTTGGGGGGGTTATCGGGTACAAGGTCTCTGAGCTTGTCCTGCTTGGAGGCGTGACACAGCGTCCTGCTTGGAGGCGCAACACAGCGGCATGAAGGGAGGGAGCCGATTGGCGCAGTGGAGCCGAGGGGGGTGGTGGCGGTTTGACACGGCTCTTTGAAGGCGGGGGACTGGGCACCCACGAGCCGGTTTATTGCGCCGACCCGCAACGCACTGCACGCTGTACGGCACCCACCCGAGCGCCAGTGCAGGCCCCAGAAGGACAGCTCGAACGCGCCGTCCTCGCCCACAGAGTAGCTGTACTCGCAGCCGTCGGGCCAGCGGACCCGCCAGCGCTCCGAATACCAGGCAAAGCCGCCGCCGTCCGCCGCCTCCGCCGCCACCTCCAGGTCGGGACCCAACAGCTCGCCCACCACGCCGTCACCGTACAGGTCGTACTGCGGGCCGCGGCCCCACGCGATGCCGCGCGTGACGAGCAGCCCCGGCGCCGCCGCCAGCGGCGTCACCGGCACGCCGGGCGACGCCGGCGGCGCGTAGTCGGGCCGTACGAGCTTGGCGGCGTCGGAGGCGCGGATCTTGCGGATGTGGCCGACGAGCAGGCTCAGGATCCGATCCGATTCCAGATCGCGTACGATGAAGCGGCCGCCGGCGGTGTCCTCCTGCAGCACCACCGCAGCGCGCAGCGGCCTGCGGCCGCCGGCGGCGGCCGCCGCCGGGCCGCCGCCGACGCCGTCGAGGTCGTCGTATGCGACGAGCGACCCGCGGATCGGCCGGGCCAGCGCGTCGACGCGGCGCTGCCGCTCCGCCGCCTCCAGCAGCGGACCCACCGCCGCCTGTGATACAAAACACAAGCCCAGTAAGCGCTGAGCACTCGGTTCATTGAACACTCTATCCTGTGTATGCATACACGTGCCCAGTGCGCTCGTCGTATGCGTTTTCCTTTTCCACACATGCCCAGTAAGCCACTGTCGCCGCACCACCACACAGAGGCGAGTGGCGAACCGAGCCCTCCGCTGAGCTGCCAACTGCGCAAGCGCCGCCACGAGCGGCTCTCAAGCCGCCTCACACCCGGCACCCCCCGGCCCCACCCCACCCGCCAAGCGGTGTCCGCGACGCGACCCCTTTCCTATCCTCACCTCCCACCCGCCCAACCCACCCGCCCCCGCACCCACCTCCGTCTCAGCTCGCTCCCGCTCCCGCGCGTGTGTGGTCAGTAGGCCGGGCAGCTCGCGGATCATGCGGCTGAGGCGGCCGGTCTCGGCGGGCGTCAGCGCGGGGGGCGGCCCCGCCGCGAAGGAGGGCCAGCCGGGCGGCTGCAGGCGGCGCGGGTTGGCCAGCAGCGGCAGGTCGGCCGGGGAGGTGATCTGGTGCTCCGCCACCTGCGACGTGGCGGCAGGGACCAAGTCAGGCAAGATCATGTTGGGAGGCAATCTGGTAGCATGCAATCAACGAGGAGATCGACCTTGGTGGAGGGCGGAGGGTAGTGGAATGGATGGGGATGGGTGCGATCTGATGCTGCCGTACCGCGACCCAGCGGTACGGCAGAGAGTACAAGACGAGACCATTTTGGAGTTGGCTAGGAAAGACGGGTTGGAGCCAGGAGATGGTCGGAGCAGACGGGGAGGGCAAACCAAGAGGACAGAGGCATTGCGAGTAGCAGAGCCCCCCGCGCTTACTCCCCGGCCCGCAGCTCCGCAATGCGCGCACCTGCACCAGGAGCTTCGTGAGGCCGTACCGCTGCAGTACATGCTGTACGAGCGGGAGGCCCGCCAGCGAGATGGGCAGCGGGTCTGCGGGGAGGAGCGGGGGCGTAGGGGATAGGGGCGGTCCGAAGGTTGGGGGGGAGGGGGGCGGGGGGGGAGGAAGGCAGGGCGAGCAGGCAGGACAAGGCAAGGCCAATAGGCGCAGTAGCCCAAGGTGGCCCATCATTCGACGTCCGCCCGCCAGGCCAGGCAACTGCAAGTAGCATGGGTTTGGGATACCTAGCTGCGTCCGCCGTGTGTCTCTGATGCCATACTGTTACAAGTAAGCCCCGACTGTTTGTCATGTACGGCAATGGACTTGAGCATTCTGTGAAGCCCTACGCGGCCCGCCGGGCCGGTTGCGCCCACCCAGACAAGTTTTGCCACCCCATCCCACGCTCCCACCCCACCCCGCCCTCACCCCACCCCGCCCCACCTGCCGGCGCATTCGGCTCGCCCGCCGGTGCGGCGGTGCGCGGCCGGCTCAGGCTCGTCCCCGTCTTCCGCCGCAGCGAGTCCGCCGTGGGGTCCAGCCCCGACAGCCACGACGCGTGGCTCAGCAGCTCGTCATCCCCCGACTCCGAAACCGCCACGCAAGTGCCCATGGCCAGGCTCTGCGCCAGCAGGTCGTCCTCCACCGTCAGGCTGCCGCCGCCGTCGGGGCCACCGCCGGACTGACCCCTGGGTCGCAGCAGCTCGGCGCGCAGCAGCGGCCGCAGCTGCGCCAGGTGGCCCGGCGGCAGACCCGCGGGTCGCCAGGCGGCCTCGTAGCGGACGCTGTACGGCTCCAGCTGGATGAGGTCGCGCAGCTCCGAGACCTGTGGGCAGGTGGCGGTTAGGGCGTGGGGTGTATGCCGTGCGGACGCAGGTTGCGGGGCGGGGGGGGGGGCAGGGCGTGTGGGAACAGGGCAAGCTCGCGCCGGCCGGCCAGTCCCTTGCTCTTGTCCTCTACTCCCCTCCCCCCTTGTGTGCGCCGCGCCCTGACCCCAGACCCCGTGCGGTATGACCTCTTGCACTCCCAGCCGCAGCACCACCAGCCGCAACACCGGCACTCCTTGCCACCGTCGCCACCCTGCCCTCCCCACTCTTTTCCTCTTCCCAGACCCCCTCCCTGTGCCGACCACCCCTCTTCCAACCCCACCTCGTGCACGCCCAGCAGCAGCACCAGCCGCAGCACCGGCTCCGGGATGACGTTAAGCTGCTTGAGGAGAAGTTCGGCGGCGGGGATGGTGGAGGCCAGCGTCTCCAGCGCCTAGAAGGGAGGCAGGGAGGGAGGGCGTGACAAGGAGAACGAGGGGCGGGCATAGCACGGCAGGTGGGAGTAAAAGGACATGGGGTTGGCACCTAGAATGAGGACGGGCTCGCAGCCGAAAAACGCTGTTTTCATTCTTACTAAAACACATTCTCGCTCGTCCCGCGCACGCCTTTCCCGCTCAAAGCGCCCGAAGCCAGCACTTGCATGACGCCCCGCCCCCACGAGGCAAGAGTGGCTCGGCCGCCGCCGGGCGGGAGACTACAGCTCAAGGCCGGTGCGCCCCGAGCTTACCCACTTGTACAGCTTTGCAACCTCTTCACCCCTACCCGCCCCATCCGCGCCCAGCCCCTGGCTGCGGTGCTCCCTCCATACGCCCGCTAGACCCTCTACCCCCTCCAGCCTTCCTATCCTGATCCCCTCGAGCCCCCCGCCACAACCGCGCCTATGCCCCCCACCTGCGGCGTGCCCTCCACCAGCAGCAGGTCGCTCTCCCCCAGCCAGCGGGGGACGCCGCCGCCAGCCAGCGAGCCGACCAGGTGCGGGAAGCTGCGGGGGCGCGGGCGGGGGTGGTGGGTGGGGTTCCGGTGGGTAAATGAAGAAGGGCCGTTATCACATACGCGATAGGCGACCTTGTGGTGGCCGCGGGCGGGAGTGGGTGGGTGGGCCGCCCGAGTGCAATAATGAGCCTCACCGCCGCGTCGGCCGCCTTATCGCCTTTCATTTGTCCGGTGTGCGAGTCCGCACATACACAGGTGCTTCCACACGCTGGCGACCTGCCCAACCGCCAGCTCACGCGCCACCGCAGCGGCCGCGGCAGCAGCAGGTCCCCCCGCGGCCCCTGGGCCCCAAGGAGCACACCTGTCCTCGGGCACGGAGGTGAAGAGCAGGCCCGTGGGTCGGTGCACCAGGAACGGCACCCCCTTGTGCGAGTACTCGTGCAGCTTCCACGCGGGGTGAGAGCCGTGACGGGGCGGGGAGCCGCCGCCGCCGCGCCCAGCCGCCTTGATGAAGCCGCCTCCGGCGCCCAGATCGAAGAACGGGCCGTCCAGGGTGGAGGGGGGCTCCGAGGGCTGGGGCGTGATGATCCTGCGGTAGGAGGGGTTGTCGCGGCGAGGACGGAGGCAGGGATGGGGGATGGTGGGGGGGAGGGTGAGAGGCCGGTCCACACGCCAATCGAAGGGCGGGCTGCGCCCTGACGGGCAGACGGGGTGTGCCGTCCGTGGACGCGTCCAAGCGGGCGTGGGGAGGCACCAGTGGCAGGCTTTGCAGTAAGGCCAAGGGACGCGGCGACGGCGGGCGCGGCCCGGCGCACGATCCACTCACTTCACCCCCAAACCCGCCACCCGCGGGTTTCCCAATCAGGTCTGCCGAACACCGCGCACGAGGCCTCGCATGCCCGTGTCCGCTCGCAAAGCCCCTTGCCGCCCTGCCCTCGGCCCGACACCGCCCCACATCCCTCCCCGCTGCCAACCTCTTCATCCGCCCAACTGGTGCACGCTCGCACATCCGCGCAGGGGCAAACAGCCTCCGCCGCTGGCCGCTGGCCGGGCTGCCCCACCGCGGCCTGGCCCCCGGGCAGGCGCCCCATGCGCCTGCCGCCTTCGCCCACATACGCCCCAGCCAAACCAAACTCTCTCAGACCCTCTCGCGGGTCGCACCTCTCGTACTCATCCAGGGTTCCCGAGAACTGGATGCCGGGCCTTGCCGATAGGTTGGCGGAGGGGCCAGCGGCGGGGCTGCCGCCGTTGGCGGCAGCGTTGCGCACCGCCAGCACCGCGAGCCGCGGGCCGCGCTTCTTGGCGCCGCCAGCGCCGCCCGCTCCGCCGTCGCCGCCGGAAGCGGGCTGGATGACGCTGGCGACGCCGTCGACGTCGCCGTCGGCGGCGGCCGCGGCGGTGGGCACCTCCGCCATCACCTCCGCCGACGCCGGCTTGAGCTTCAGTGCGTAGTCGCGGTCGGTTGCGTCTGCCACGAGGGAGGGCTGCGCACCGGCGGTTATCAGCGCTTTGCAGCAGTCGTCCTTCCGGCCAAAGGCGGCCAGTGCGAGGGCGGTCTCGCCCTTCGTGTTCTTGGCGTCCAGCAGATCTACCCTGCCCGGGCCTGGCGCCAGGAGCGCCTGGATGGAGGCGACCTGGCCGGAGAAGGCCGCGTAGTGCAGGGCGGTCCAGCCGCGCTGATCAGCTGCGGTCAGCTGCGCGCCGCACGCGAGCAGCACGCGCAGCACGTCGATGTGGCCGCGCTGGGACGCCAGCATGAGGGCCGTCTCCTCGCGCCGGCCGCGCCGGTCGACGCGGGCGCCCGCGCTCAGAAGCATCTCCACAGAGCGCACTTGCCCCATCAGCGCTGCGGCGAGGAGCGGAGCCTGCCCGTCGGAGTGGAGGTCCGAGCCCCCATCGACGTGTTTCGGGTACAGGCTGACGAGCTGGACCAGCAGCGTGGTGTTTCCCTGCATAGCCGCCTGCCTTAGAAGCGTCGCAGGTGGCTTCAAGGCCTCCGCCTTTTGCCTCTCTGCTTCGCCTCCATCATTTGCGACCAGGTCGCTCGTCATTTGCCTAAAACTTCGAATTGAAGCAAATTCTACGTTAATGTTACCAAGCTGGGCTAGCTAAAGCCTGTTGCCCTTGAGTCCTCTCACGCTTCGAGAGTCGAGTCTCTAGCCAGCCGCAGCAACGGCTTGCAATGGAGCAGAAACCATGCTTCAATGCAGTGCGTTTGGAACGCAGGTCGAGTACACCACCTGGGGCTCGGCCCACCGGGGTGAAACGCCTTGTCCGGCACAGAAAGTGAGATGTTGTCAAAGGACCACCGTCAACTTCTATCCACATCTAGAGAATGTCCACAATGTTTACATACCGAAATTCGCAAACAGCAGCGACCGCGCGCAGCCGCTTTTGTAACCCACCCGCCAGCCATCCTTACCCCACCCGGCCGCGTCCCTCACAGCCTTCCCCAGTCCCCTGCCGGGACCCCAGCTGCTCCACCGCAGCCCGCAGCACTCCACGATCCTTGATGTAATGATACTCCAGCTGAGACTGTGCATACGCGGCGTCGGAATGTGCCATGCTGCCGGCAAGCTCCCGGAGGGCGGCCCATTCCCGCCAATACGCCGACCAATCGTCCATCGCGCCCATCGCCCGCATTTCTGCAAGCCGAGCGCGTATTGCTGGCCGCAGCGAGGGGAACGGATGGTCCAGCGGTACTCCGTCTTGAGCAGCCCCCGCCGCGCCCGAGTCCACCACCAACACCGCCCGCAGAGCAATCCACGGTCCGTAAACAGGGTGCACGCAGAGGCATAGATCCTGGTCCAAGCAAGCTAGGCCGGATACGTGACATGCCCTCAGCATGTCGACAAACGTGTTGGGCTCGGTGTCGGAGGAGAAGCGCAGCTCATAAGCCAGGCCCGCCGCGCCGCACACTTCAGCCACAGCTGCAGAGATGCTTCTGGAAGTGTAGTCGTCTAGCGGGTTGTCGGACTCCAGCTCGGCCGGATCTGCAGCCAAATGGCGCAGAAAGGGCTCCCACAGCGCCTTGGTGTTGCCGATAACGAACGCTGCTGTGATGTGTCTGCCAAAGGTTGGTAATGTTGGTATGCCGGGCGCGCGACTGGCGTTGTATGCTTGGGCCGACATGGGCGCCAGCAGATCAAACCCATGCGGCCTCAGGGCCGCGGTGAGACGCACTTGCAGGTCAGCCATTATGCGAAGAGACCGACCGTGCAATACAGCTGCTTTTTCTCCCCTAGACCATCGTGTCGACCACCACGCGGTGGCAGCTGTACGGCATACCGTGCCTGCCATGCCTCTCACAGACAAGCCGGAGGCCCCAGGGGCCAGGGGGCGGTGCGGGTCGACCTTGCCAGAGAACCGCAGACCCAATCACCTACCCAATCCGACAAGTGCGTGCTCTGCAGTTTTCCTGTCGAGCAGGTTGAGCTAGTGTTGTTGCACGTGGCGGCGCCGGCGTGTCTGGCGTCAGATTGTACTCTAGCACACAAGCCTAGAGCTCCTTTCCGGCCGCACCAGCACACCTTCTCGCGTCGGCCGCTGTCCAATGCTGGATTGCGGCGGCTCCGCAGCCGAGGCGGCTCCCAAGGCTCCCCCAATTCGGAGCATGCGGTTCTCCCCTGGGGCGGCGTTGCTGGTGCAGGGCATGTCTTGTATGCCGTACATGGTGCGACGTGGCAGGCAACGTCAGGCAGCGACGGTACCTTCTGTGACATCAGCACTCGCCAAACAAAGCTCTGATTACAATCAACTTGGTGTACGCACGCTGGGAGCGGCCCAAAGTAAGGTTCAATGGACACCACTGGTTTGGTGCCTGCAAACAAAGGAAAACCGACACACCCTGCCATTAGACTGACAAACCCTGCCATCAAACCACGCAGATGGCAGACCTCTGGACGTGGGTGACAGGGAGAGGCAACGGACGCAAAAGTAAGGCCCCGTCTTGAAACCAGTGAACGAGGCCACGCACGCCGTGCGGCCCGTGCGTGTGAACATGCGCGGTGCAGAGATGGGCACAGCAGCGCACCGTGCGGGACGTCATCGAGCACGCTGTCGCTGCCCTCTTCACTGCCATCTCAGGCAAGATACGCTGGTGCAAGAGGCTGCGGCATGACTGCGGAAAATGAACCGCCACGATGGCATAACCGGACATAACCGGGCAATGCGAAACGTCGTTCATTGCAACTCGTTGCGGACGGCCGGGGCGCTGCCCCGAGTTTGCTAGCTACCTCGTGTATACGTTCAAAGGGGCTCATCCGTAAGCAGATTTCCAAACGGCAAAGCGCCTCTTTTCTCGTGGGTTCTGGTTGGCGTCGTCCCAATGAGGCAACGACCTGCCGTACAATCGGGCAACCGCGCGCCGCACTACTACATGCAGATGGCCCCCGCCCGCCGCAGCCAGCGATGCCGTGAGTTGTAAGGACAGGAGGCGCGGCGTCTGCACTTCCTCCGCTGCTCCATCACCTTCTCAACCGCCAACCGCTCGTCGGCAATGACACACAACAAGCTGCCGTACGGACCAGTCGACAGGGCCGTGCAGCACAATCGCACCCGCGCCATGGACGTGCAAGCGCCCCCCTCAATGACCACCCGAAAGACCAGCTCATCGCCAGGCGCCTGTCGGCCGTACAGGTGCCGTACGCATGTACAGATACGCGCGCTGACCCTCGTATCAATCCGCCCCAACCGCCCGGCGGTGACTCGCTCCCGCTACCTCTTTACCACGTGATGGGCAGCTGCCCCGCCACGCCCACGTCGCGGCGCGGGTCGGAGAAGGCGATCTGGCTCTCGGGCACAGCCAGCTTGAGGCCGGGCAGGCGCACGAACAGCGCCTCCAGCGCCTCCTGCAGCTCCACGCGCGACAGCCACTCCGCGACGCACACGTGCGTGCCGTATCCGAAACCCAGCTGCGGTGCGTGTATGTGTGTTGGTGGTGTGGGGGGGGAGCGAGGGGCTTGGAGCGGGAGTGTGTCAGAGAAGCGGGGGGGAGGGGGCGAAAGGGGTGTGATGTATCCGCAAGGACAGCGTGCTCAGGAACGAGGCTACAGTAGCAAACAGGTCGCCAGCAATCAGCCTACTCTACCCGGCAGGGCGACCCAGGGGGACTTGCGTGTGGTGGGAATCGGGGAGGCGTCGCGGACTCTCACTCTCACAACCATTGCACCCACTTTCCCTGACCCCCCACCCCCCCTCCCCCCCACATCTCTATACAAGCCATACAGTATAAATGCTACAAAGCATCTAGATCTCGCCATCCGTCGCGTTTGCAGTGCTAGGTAGGTCCATGCTGCGGCACGGGAGACAACGGGCATGCATGTCTCCTTGCATACACCCACAACACAAATCCGTACTTAAACCCCCCACAACGCAACCCGTACATGCACCCACAACACAATCCGTACATGCACACACCCACACCGCCCGCTTGCATGCGTGCGGTAGCGCCCGCACCCACCTGCGGGTTGGGCTCCCTGCGGATGTCGAACGTGTCGGGGCTGCGGAACACGTCCTCGTCCCGGTTGGCCGACTGGTTGAGCGCGATGACGCCCTCACCCTCGCGGACCAGCTGCGGTGCGATGCGGAGGAGGAGGAGGAGGGGGGGCGGGTACGGGCAAACGCTTACGGCCGGAGATCCAGGTATCCCTATGGACGGGAGAGGCCGAGGACGGCACGGACCTCTCCTGCAAGGCGCCTGCCTAAGCTGCCTTATTACGGTCGACCGGTCTCCTCACCACCTCACCTGCTGTCCGTCCATCCGAAGCACGCGGGCCCCCCTCCCCAAACCACACAGCCTCCTCGCCCACCTGTCCGCCCATCTCGCATGTGGGGGAGTTGGTGGCGGTGGCGGTGGCGGTGGCGATGGGTCAACTCGGCTCGCTTTGCCAACAGCACGCAGTCCTCCTCCCCCCCCCCCGCCCACACACAAACGTCACACAATGCGGACACCCACCTGTCCGTCCACCTGGACGTCCTGCTTGGCCACCCGCTTCAGCGCGTAGGAGGAGCCGGTGTGGTAGCGCAGGATCTCCTCCACCGCCTTGGGCACCATGACCCGCGGGTCGGCCTTCATCGCCGCCAGCTGCATGTCCGGGGCGCCAATCGAGGGAGAGGCACGCAGCGGCAGGCATGAGACGGTGGGGCGGGGGTCGTGGGTTGGAAGGCATTCTCACTAGAGAGTTGTGGGGGCGTGGCGGAGGTCAGCGGCTATACCAGTAGCGTTGCGGTGGAGGTGGTGGTTGATCGCGAACGGTTGGCCCGCCATGCCGCCGTGGCTCCAGGAGCCTATGATGACCCGCGGGTCGGTCGTCAGCGTGGAGCGCCGCTGGCTGCACGGCCAGCCGCGGTGAGCGGCCGGCAAATGCCGGGGTTCGTCCGTGTCCGCCCGACGTACGACGGACTTGCCCGACGAGCCGTACAACACACTAAAGTACGATACGGATTTGCACGCTCCGGATGCGTGCGTTCGTGCGTTCCGCCCTAACTTGCGCCGTCGAGCCCGCCCCGGGTCATGTGCACCCGCTCTGTCCTGCGTGTCCTGCGCCGTCGCGTCCGCGCTTTCAAGCCGCCTCCAAGCCCCTTCCGCGCCCCTCCTCCGCGCCCCCTGGGTCACGTGCACCCGCTCCCACGCACCTGGTCGGGGTGCTGCAGCAGCGTGATGACGCCCAGGTTGATCTGCGTGGCCACCGTGGCGTTGCCCGCCACCAGCAGCAGGAAGGCCGTCTGCACCAGCTCCTCGCGGGTCATGTGGCCGGGGCGGAGCTGGGTAGCGGTGGGGTGGGGGTGGGGGGTGAGGGAGCAGCCGGGTGGAGTCAAAGGGGGACGGAGAAAGGTGTGTGTTCAGTGGGGGGGAGCCGGGGCCATTCCAGGGGGCCAGGGGAAAGGGCTGAGGTCTGGGGACGGAGGTATGGAGGGGGCTGGGCGGGAAGGAGGAAAAGCGAACGGGCCACCAATACGGCAGTGGGGCGCGGGCGTGCAGATACACACGACAGACGTACGTCAGGCGTATGGCAAGGTGCAGCAGGGCGTGTACGGCGAAGGAGCGCGTGTCCCACCTGCCGTACGACGAGCTGGCTGACCAGGTCGTCTCCGGGCTTGTCCTCCTTGGAGCGGACCTGGGGGGCCGGGGGGGAGCAATAGGGGGGAGCGCGGGTGGCGGGCGGGTAGAGCCGACCGGCTTTGGCAAGCGCCTTACATGGCACTGCCTTGCGTTGCGTTGCTTTGCTTTGCTTCTTGCTTGTAGCGGGTACGAATTTGGCGTGAAGGGGGCCAACGAGAGAGTGAGTAAAAAAGGAGAAATCTCGAGGGAGTGAGTTGGGTGCGCAGTGCGGCCCACGTCCGTCCGTCTACAAGTCCAGGAAATAGCGCCCGGCCGCCTTATGATGCCGCCCCTCCCGATGACACCCCTCCAGGTCCCTGCCCCTCTCGCGCATCCGCCCGCCCCCGCCCCCGCCCGCCCAGCCTCCCACCACTGCTGTATCCATGTAGCGGACCAGACCGGCCACCCACTCACCAGCTTCTCCATGTAGCGGACCAGGTCGTCGGCGGCCGCCGCGGCGTCCTTGGCGGTGGAGGAGCCCGAGGAGCGAGCCGCCACGTTGGAGGTGAGGAAGGGCGCGTCCTCGGGAGGCACCCCCAGCATGTCGAACATGACCTGCGGGAGTTGTGTGTTTTTTTGGGGGGGGAGGGGGTTTGTAAAACGGTTCGCGGTCGAGAGCTGAGGCAGGAGCGAGGGGAAAGGTGATATAAGGTAGGGGGTGCAGAGTCTAGGGCGGCGCTCCCTGCATGCCGAAAACGACCTCGGCAGTTGGGAAAAAAGGAACCTGCAGAGAAATCTGGCACTTGGGAGGAGTTGAGTGGTGTGGGGTTTGAGCGCGCTCTCGAGTGGAGAAGCCCGAGGCATTGCAAGTTACGTCGAACATGACCGGAGGGTAGGGGGGTTGTGCACGTGGGTGCGAGTGCGGGGAGGAAGCGGGTGATGGGGTGAAAAATGATGCTTCCTTCATTTCTTTTGAGAAGGCGGGGAGAGGGAGGCAGGGGAAGGGGAAGGAGGAATGCACGCAGCTCGCATATGTTGGGCAGCGGCGCTTGTCGATACCGTATGCTAGGCCCTCTCTTTTTTTGCGGCTTTTTTAGCCTTTACCACGGAACAACAAGACGCATGTCTGACTGTCTGACTGTCCCCGCCTCACCCCCACCCACCCTGAAGGGCAGTTGCATGGCGAAGGCCTCGTTGAGGTCGGCGGGGGGCCCGTGCGCCACCATGGCGTCGATCAGCGAATCCACGTGGCGCCGGATGGAGGGCCGCAGCGCCTCGGACGCCTCGCGGCTGAACGCGTGCTCCACCATGCCCCTGCGGCCGAGAAAGGACGGGGAGAGGCGGGGGACAAGACGAGCGCAGGGGTTGGGGGGAGGCGCGGTGAGCGAGAGGGCAAGCGTACGGCGGCGGCAGTTGTTGGTCAGTTTGTCGGTTAGTATCAGTTGGGCTGGATGTACGGCAGTCGGCTGGGCTGCTGTTGTGTGGGGTGTTGGCGGAAGGGTGAGCAGCAGGTAGCGCGCGCGGCGGGCCGGCAGCGGTGGCTGGGCCCTTGAGAGCCCGCCCGCGCGAGCCCCGCTGCTAATGTGGGAGGAGGGGGGAGCTGCCAACGGGACTGGTGCCGGCGCCGGCGGCGGCACTGCTGGCGGCGCTGCCCCCGTTGCCCGTTCGCTCCCCCGACCTGGATCGAACGCTGATGGCATCGGTTCGCCCGCCCCTCTTGAGGCGCCCCGCCGGAGCCATCATTGCCGTCATTGCAACCATTGCCAACACAGCGGAACAATGCGCCTCCTTCGCTGCCACCACCATCCTTGTCGGCCCCACCATCACCACGACCACCAGCACTACCACCGCCGCCGCCACCGTATCCCCCCCCTCCCCTCCCCGCCCTCACCGGTACTTGGTGTGCTGCGGCGGGTCCATGTCCACAAAGGTGGGCGCGCGGCCCGACACCGCAGCCGCCTTGCCGCCGGCGCTGAGCTCGGGGAAGTTGGGGTGGGTGCGGACCTGCGGCGCCGGGGGGAGTGATTGGGGGTGGTTGGGAGTGATTGGGGGTGGTTGGGAGTGGTTGATGGTGGTTGAAGTGGTTGGTGGGGGAGGGGGCCAGGCCACCGGTCCCGCATTGCGAGGACGGGGCAGGAGCCGAAGGGGTTGGGGCGGGATTCGGAAATGGGGGGCCGAGGCTGGTAAGGGAGGGGGCGCTGTTGAGGGTAGCCAAAAGGGTGCGTGCGGACATGTGGTGGTGGGAGATGGGGCAACCGCAGGGCAGGGCTTGCGTGCTTTAAAAGACACGGTGTCCCGTAAGGGTCCCGGAGGGGGTCCCCAAGGCGTCCCACCCCTGAGCCCTGACCATAACATTAGCTAGGGAGAAGGCAGGGGAAGTTGGGTCGCGTACGGAGCGCGCGGGCCATACGTGGTAAGCTGCAACGAGGGGTCACACAGGGCCGGACAGGCAGCGGGAAGGGGAAGGAATGGGAAAGAGAAGTGTGGGGAAGGTATGCTCAGCGGGGGTGGTAGGATCTAGGAGGATGACCGCGCAGACAGCCCCTTCACGCAGCTGAGGGGTGTGGGGTGCGTGGCAGTGGGGCAATAATGGCATGGGCGAGCGCCCTGTTGGAAACGTCGCGCCTTCGGGCGTGTATGTCCGTAGAGGCGGGCTCCCTCTTTCTCTGCAGGATTCTCTTTTTTCGAGCCGCCCAGACGCCGCCATACCAGCGTCACAAGTGCGGTGCATTCCCGTACCACCCGTACGACCCGTCCGTACGGCACACACCTTGCTGAAGCGGTCGTCCTTGAGCGCCTCGCACACGTCCTTGTGCTTGGTCACCAGCCACACGCGACTGCCGTCAAAGAGGCGCGCCGGGCTGACGGGGCAGCGCCGCCGCATGTCGCCGTACTCGGCCGGCGGCTCCAGCCCGTGCGGCCGCGCAAAGGGGAAGGAGGGCAGGTCTGCGAGGCGCAGGAGTGGAGGGGTGGAGTGGAGTGGGGTGGGGTGGGCGTTTTTCCCCACTTGGATCTTGGGCAGGCTGCGCGGGGTGGCGGCGCGAGGAGGGGGCGGAATACGGGGGAGGGGCACCGCCGAAGCCCTGCGCTGCCCAAACCCCGGCCAGCGCCGCACGGGGCCTGACTACCTCCCGCGGCACGCACATTGAGCTGGGGGGTTACGGGGAGCGGAGTCGTGCGCCTAGTGGCCAAGTGGCCGGGAGAGGACGCGCACAGGGAGACGACAGCTACGGAGATTAGGTAGAGGCCAGCACAGAGCAAGGGAGACTGAAATGATTGGGAGTGATTTCGGAGCGATTGGGCCCGTGCCGGATGCAATGCCTGGCAATGACAGAGTCGGGATTGAGGTCGTCCGCATGCGCCACCGACCCAGGGCCCGTCTGCTCGCATACCT
>LSYV01000168.1:6645-32722 GCA_001584585.1 Gonium pectorale | reverse complement strand
CCGTACCGACGACGACGACGACGCGTCGTCGTCGTCGTCGCCACCACCCCCCACCCCGCCACCCGCCCCCCCCCCCGCCCACCGCCCCCGCCGAGGCCCACCTCGAGCTCGATGATCCCGGCGAACAGCTCGGCGCGCAGCTCCCCGGGCAGCGCCCAGCCGCACGTATCGCGGAGGTGCTTGGTCATGAAGTCCAGATACCTGGCCGGCCGCGTAGGGGAAAGGGAGGAGGGAGCCCGGGGGGTCCAAAGGGGGGCAAAGGAGGATTCGGACTCATGCGGGGAAGGCGGGAGAGGGAGAGGCTCGGCGGCAAACACACGCGCGCGCACACACACATCATCCCACGCCAAGCGCTCGAGCAAGGGACCACCACCGCCACCTGGGTCTGCCCCGGACCCTTCGCAATTCCAAGCCGTCAGCGGCGCCCACCTGTTGACGGTCTCGGGCCACGTCTCCCGGCGCGCCTTGTGCTCGATCCAGCGCGCGTATCGCGAGGTGTGGATGAAGGCCTGGTAGTCGGTGGGCAGCCCGCGCTGCAGCGGCAGAGGGCTCAGCGGGCCGCCGGCGCCGGCGGACGAAGAGGAGCAGCCGTAGGCGTCGCCGTCGCCCGAGAGGGAGGTGGACGAGCACGGCACGGAGGGCGCCGAGTAGACGGGCGAGGGCGGGGCCGCGCAGCCGGCGGGCTCGGCAGCGGTGGGCTCCCCGGCGGCGGTCTTGGCGGCGGGCATGGGGGAGGCTGAGGAGGCGAGGCCCTTCTTGAAGGTGTTGGACTGGTCGCGGCTGCGGTGGAGGATTAAGGTCGAAGATAAGGTAGGACACGGGAAGGTGGGCAGGAGGGAGAGGAAGAAGGAACCGACACGCAGGAAGGCGACAGGAGGAGCCCCAGCCCAGCTAGCCCTGCCCAGTTCAAGCTCCAACACCCGCCGATGCACTCGTAGTCAAGCCTAAGCCAACCCGGAAATGTCACCCAGTCCCCATTACCCCAGCCCCTCCCCCCCCAGCCCCCACTCACAGCACGCTCTGGTCCTTGGGCGGCAGGGGAAAGAGCTGCAGCTTGGGCGGCGGCTTGGCGGCACGGCGGGCGGCCAGCAGCGGCACCAGCGGGGCGGAGGAAGGCGGGGAGGTGGGGACGGCGGCCGCACCGGCAGCGGCTGCGACGGGCTTGTTCTCGTCGGGGCTGGCGGCCCGGCGGGGCGACATGCACGAGATGGGGCCGGTGGCGGAGCCGGCGGTCGTCATGGCCAGGGTGTCGGGGGCGGGGCTGAAGGAGCTGGCGGCGAGGGAAAAGGGGCCGGAGGAGGCGGTCTCGAGGAGGGAGGTCTCGGGGGCGGTCTTGGGGGAGGCGGAGGCGGCCTTGGGGCCGATGGGTGGCGGGTGGCGCGTCAGCAGGCCGCGGAGTCTAGGCCAGAGCTGGGCGGGGGACAGGCAGGAGCCGGGGGCCCAGCTGGCGGAGAGGTGCAGGCCTTGCGGCGGGCCTGCAAGGGCGGGCAGAGACAGAAATGGCGAGGAAAGGTGGGGAGGAAGGAATGAGGCGAGTAGCGGGCAGAACACCCATCGGGCGCCAAACGCGTCACGACGATGGCAGGCAACGTGGCCTTCGTTCCGGGAAAGTGCGGCGCGGCGAGGTGGGTACGCCGCGACAAGAGGCCCAAATGGCGCTAGTGGCAGCTGCGGCGGTAACGGTGCACACGGGAGCGTGCCGGGGGGCGGTCTTCGCGCATCGGAAACGCTCCCGGAAGCTGTCCCTCGGACGGGGCCGAGCTCGCCCGAGTGCCACGCACCTTGATTGGGGAATTTTATAATGCGTTGTCAGTGGAAAGGTTGCGGGGGCGTTGAGTCAGGAGAAGGGGTTCGTTAAATAGGGCAGGTCGATGGCGGAGGCAAATAGCTCAAGGAATCACGTCGGGTGCTGCTATGATATTGCGTAGCTATACAGCCCATTCGGGGCGGCTTTATTCTACCGCTGGCCGTCCTTTCCGTCCTTCTGTCCCGCAGCGCATGTCAGTAAATGTCGGTCAATTTGCGCGGGCTTGGATCCGGGCCAATCGTGCGGCGCGTGCGCTGCATGACGGATTACCCCGATTACCCTCACGATGACACACGCTTAAAGTGTTGTCCTGTTGGGAGAAGAGGCGACGAGCGCCGCAAATCCAGACAGCAAACGCCCCACGTTCCTTGTTGTCCCGCAGCTTCCGCCCGCCGCCCATGCGTCCATCCTGCAGTCCCCTCACCGAGCGGCCCCCTTGCAAGCTACCCACCAAGTGCTTCCACTCCGCCCCAGTGCTTCGCCCCAGTACCCGCTTGCACAGGGCATCCCCAGCTCAGCGGCATTGCAAGGGACCCACACGACTCGCCTGCTTTCCCTTTTGCAAACTTTCCATAAACTTCGTCGCCCTGTCCAGCCGCCGCCTCCGCCTCCCTCGCTGTCGCGGCGGGTAGGGTCCCGAAGCACGACCCGCCGGCTGCCCCACGCAGCCGGCCAGAGCACGCCAGCAGCCTTGTGCGAATTTCGGTACAAAGAATTGCGCCTAATTTATTCCCTGCGTAACTTTCAGCTTAGTTTACGTTCACCGATGTGGGCATGCGTGCGTTGCGACGAATAGCCCTACAGCAGGACAGTCAAGATAAATCCCAGTCATGGGCATCCAGAAAGCGATGATATCATTGACGGCACCAGCTCATTAAGTCTCTAGTAGGGACCGACGGGTCGGCGGTACGGCTCCGCCTGTCTCCGTCGCATACACAGCACACGGCGTGTGCACGGTAGGTGGGATGTGCGGCGGCGTGTCACTGGCGCATCACTGCGGCAGCCCTCTTACCTTGCACCGAATCTGGGCAAACTTAGAAATTTTATGGATTTGCACGTGGAGCGAGGAGCCTCCGGCAGCAGCGCCCCGCCCCCACCCCCGGCTCCCGGCATCGCGTTGTGCGGCACCGGAGACCATGCTGGCAGGGAGGCAGGCCCAGCCGCGGCTCAGAACAGTATGGGGTGGGGGTTAGTGGTGCTCCGGCGCCTCCCGGCTGCGCGGCCACGTGCGATGCGAGGCGCCGTCGTCGTGTGCGGCGCGGAGGCGGACTGCCAGATGGAGCCCGGGCGGCATGCCGCGGGGTCCGGCCCATCACACAGCGAGTGTGTGTGGCATGCCAGCACCGTTTCTGTATTTGATGCCGTACAGGCCATACAGGCTGTCGCAGGGCGTGCAGGGCATGGTGTGGCCTGGCGGGCTGGTCAGCGGCTCAGCTCGCCCCGCCCAGCTGTCAGTCCCCCCCTGCGCCCTGCGGCATGGCGGCATGGCTGCATCTCGCACCACGAGCGCTGCCGTACTTCGCGTTCGGTGCATCGGGCTCTGGACGGGTGAGGGCCCCCACCAGCCCGTGCCCAAGCGCTAATCTGGAGGGGCGTGTCTGCCGTGTAACACCGCCCCGCCGCGTACTGAAACCCCCTTAACACCTGGTGCTTATTGCGGTGTCCACCTGGACGAGGGCAGTGCGGAGCGAAGCCCGGGTGGAGTGCTACCGACGTACCACGTCGGGCCTGTCGGCTGCCGCCCAACGGGCGCAGCGCGCCAGCGTACACTTATGTTAACAGTTTTACGGCCAGCACCGTACGATACGCCGTACCGGTACGCGCAGCGCCCCTTGAGGAAGTCCATGGCATGTTGTACGAGGCCGTACAGGACGCCGTACATGCATAGGCTGTACAGACACAAAAGTGGGACGGAGGTGCACGGTGTGGCAGGAGCAGGGGCCACGTACGGGAGCTAGCGGGGCGATCGAGCGGGTTCCTGGCCGGCGGGGGAACTGGACAGCTGCGGATCACGGACGCTGCGGCATTGTAAACAAGCCCATGGGCCCCCTACGGCCCCGCCCCGCCGGTCACAGCCTGTCGACGGGGCTGTCCCAATCGGAGGCCCTCCCCCTCCCCATCCAACAGCATTCGCCTCGGGTTTCCCTGCAAAGAACGCTTTTGAACAAGCTGACCCCAACAGCATTCGCTCTTCCAGGCCACCACCAAACAGCACAGCAGCAAAGACACGCCGCCTGTTCCCACGGTGTGCTGACGCTAAGTGGGACTAACAAGTGGGAGACCAGCCAGGCTCCCCAACAGGCAGGTCCAACGCACTTCGCCGTGGCGCTTGTTGGGGGAGTATTTTGGCGGCCAGGCGTCAGCTGCCTACAGCGACCTAGGTTCCGCCCCAGACCCCGACCCGCCTCCTCCGCCTGCGCCACCTCGCCCTCCTACCCAGAGCTGCCGCCTGCCTCCGATCCTCGTGGTCCGTCCGCTCGGCCCTGGATGGTGAGCACGCCGCCAGGGAAGGGAGAGAGGGCGGGGGTTCAGTGTTGAGAGGGAGCTAACTGGGGGACACGGTACGGAGGAGCGGCGTGACAAGTAAAGGAGAGTTCGCTTTGAGCAACCCGGTTCCACATCCAATGCCCACCATGCACAACCCACCCAATGAGCCCTCCTCCCCCTTCCCCTCCCTGTGACACCCCATGTGACCGCACACGGGGTCGCGGAGGGGTCGCGGAGGGGTCGCGGAACAGCCTGCAGGGGCGCTGAGGGGGGGTTGGAGCGAGGGGGCCAGTGGGTTGAGAATGCGATCCCAGTAGAAATGCCAGACTGCGCATGCTATGGGGTGGGGGTAGGTGCAGGTACTGGTAGGTGGGGCGAGTGGGGACGGGGGCGGGAGCGGAAGGCAGGGAGAGCGCGCAGGAGGCGGTGCAGAATCGCCCATCAGTCGCCCGTCGGTCAGAGCGGCGTCCCCCGAGTTGGACACTGTGCTCGCGTCCCTTCCCGACCGCCACGGTTCGGCACCCCGTTGGCTGGTGCAACCTGTTTCCTCCGCCCATCACTGCACCGCCACCCGCCCGCCCGCCCACCCGCCCAGCTACCCGCCCACCCGCCCACCCGCCTCCCCCAGCCGCCCCTCCCGCCGCGCGGGCCTCCGCGTCTGCTGTATACACTCCCCAACAACCCTGCGCGTCGCTGTAGCCCTGCGGGGGTTGGGGATGGTTGGGGAATGGTGTGTGTGGGGGATGGATGTTCCGTGGTAGGTGGAGGAGAGCATCGAGCAGCGGGAGGAGGGCCTACCGTCCGTGTGGAGACTGGGGACCGTCAGATGCAGATCTGCAAAAGCTAGCGGCCGCCCGACCTCGGCCCCATCCCCGGGCTAGCTGCGGACCGCCGGCGCCTCCGTCCGTCCCCGCCCGCCGCCCGCCGGCGATCGAGGCAGCGGCGGAGGGGAAGGCAGCGGGCGGGCCAGCGGCAGCGGAGGGGGCAGCGGCAGAGGCAGCGGCAGCGGAGCGCCCGGTCCCCCGGCCAGGCTCTGCCGCTGCGCGCCTCCGCCGCCTCCGCCTCCGCCGGCAGGTGGTGCCGCTGGGCCGCTGACGGTAGCTCTTCTCGATCGGAAAATGGGATTTTTAAAAAGGAGAAATTTGCGCAGAAAGAGAGAGCCCGCCTCTACGGTCATACACGCACCCCCGAAGGTGCGACGTTTCCAGTAGGTAGGGCGGGCGTGCGCGCGGGTACAGAGCAAGACATACATGTATGTGACGTTCGTCCCGGCCCCCAAGCTTACCACCGGATGTCAGACCCCGCACCGGCCGCCTGGCCTGTTTGGTACATGCATGTATGGTGCTCTCATGCGATCCGTCCGCCCTTTCTGAATGTACAGACAGTACGGACACTGATGAGTTCGTAATGATGTTGCTTTCGTTATGCCCGTCCGTGCTTGCTTCAACCTCTGTACGTATATATGTAAGCGTTGGCAAATTTTGTCGCAGTGAGCCAGTGCAGCTCACTACGACACAGACTCAAACTGACAGCTAAACGGTAGTGGTGGTGCTGCGTGGTAGATAGCGGCTGGCGGACCCATGGGTCGGTCATCATGTGGCATCCGTTCCTTGAGGCCCCCGAGTGAGTTGGCCCCGGCGGGGAACTGCCTGGGTTATATGTACGTCCATGGACAAAGCAATCCCCGCGAAGGAATCGGCCATGTTATGTATCTTCGTACTTTAGTCCAAACGAAGGATTTGCTTGCCATTTACTTTGGAGACTTGCTTGGTTGGGCAGCAGAAATTCGGTGCGTGGTGTGCACGAACGGCCGGGGCTTGACAGCTCAGTACTACTACTTGACAGCTCAGTAAGTGTGCCTGGGGCCAGAAGGATGCCCCATCCTTTTAAGTGCCAATAATCCAGTAAGTCCATCATCACCGCCACGCACTAACAATAATAGCACCAACACCGAGCGTATACATGTAGCTCTGGCGTCACATGATGCGGAGGCAGATGAGCCCGAGCATGCGTGGGGCTTCATGCGATGCAATCAACGTACGAAACCACAAAGGCATCGTACTTCCAGCTAGAGATGTTGTGTATTGCGAGGGTAGGTGTGCACATACATGCATGTGTGCGTGCGTGCAAGTATTTAATAAACCAAACTAGGCATCTACCATCATATCAAGTGCGTGCGTGGTGGGCGGCAGGGTGCCAGATAGATTGCGTGGCGGCCTGTGCGCTAGGCATACCGTACATAACATGCATTCGACACCCGTTGATTTGTGCCGGCCATGTATGTACCGGTACATCATCATGTGCGATCAAGACCTCCAAGCAAGCTAATGACAAGCACCAGCAGCCACGCACGCATATGTGTGACGGGATTCGGGATGCTGCTTACTTCGTTCCAAGCGAGCGAGCGAGCATGCAGGTAGGTAGGTACGTAGATAGGTAGCTAGCTAGCTAGGGCCTGAAACGTACACATGCACACACACACGCACACACAAGTGCTAATAACACGGGGCTACAACTGCAAATCACCCGCCAGCCCCCTTCACGTTTCATTCTTCACGTTTCATGTACGTACTGTGAAGTGCGTGTGCGCGCAAACGAGGTACATACAGGCCTCGGACTCTAATAAAACTGCGCCACGTGAGCCTGCACGGTATGCGTGCAATGACGTATATATGGTGCACCGCAATCCCACAAAGCGTGTTCGCATTACACACACGCACGCACCTGCTATGCTGGCATCATTATTTACACATCGACGAAAACCGCATTCTGAAGGCAGGCAAGCAGCCCCGTACGTACGTACGTACGTACAGCGGCCGCGCGCCGCTCAGTCCGTACGAGAAAAGCTCTCAGCAGCTAGCGGCGCATGATCCCCGGCGGTGCGACGACCGAGATCGGTCATCACGGCAGCAGCAGCGCCACGCTGGCCATGTTGACCGCCATTGATTCGCACCAGAAGGAGATGCCGCCCACCGAGCTCCACTTGACACCTGTATGTGGTATAGCATCGTTTAGTTCACGCACAGAATGAACATGCATTATTTTACCAACAACTAGCTGGATAGGTTCAATAGCAAGTAGAAAGTACTAGGGGGAGGACATGCACAGTACGCACACCCGTACAGCAAAGGCTTCAGAGCGATCCTCCTGACCGAATGCCAACATGTATCATCACATATGCATACATACGAGCGATACACGCACCCCGTGCGTGCGCGCCAACTAACGTCATTATCAAGTAATAACCTGTCTACCCCATGCCGCCACAGATAGGGCAAATCGTCCAGGAGCCCCATCCCGTGCTATTGATATGCATCTCAACAACTCATCACTCACCACTGGGAAGCTTGAGCTTGAAGGAGGCATGCCTGACGGCCCCATGCTGCCACACGCCTATCGTCCGTGAGGCGGACGTGGTGTTGTACGCAGCAGTCGTGTCGGTTGGGGCCACCTTCCAGACCGCGTCTGGCGCGGCGCCGTCGTAGCTGTTGGATGGGTTTAATTTTTGTGATGGTTGGAAACAAAGCATTTCATCAGCCAGTACCGGTATGCAACAAGCAAACAGCATGCAATCAACAAGCGGCAATAAGTAAGTAAGCACATGATGAGCTTCACGCACATAGACGCACGCGCGCCCTAGGCAGGCAAGCCATTAGCAGATAGAAGCGCCAGTATCTGGTATCTGTTGAGTGAGGACCGATAGATTGATGATGTGATCAATGGCGCGCTGCACAGACATCGTTAGTTGCTGTCCCGATCTATCGCTACCGCTAATTTACACTCACGTGAAGCCCGCGACAACGAACGTGCACTCGTCCACCACCGTCACTGTCGCGCCCGCGGCCACGTGGTCGTAGTGCTTCAGGTAGAAGGTTCGGCCGACCTGCAAGCAGGCACGCAGCAGGCATGCAAGGCATGATGAGATGTACCGTTTCCGTAATGCTTTCCGTTTCCATCCTTTTTCTTTTGTGATGAGATATACCATTATTACTGATAGCTAGGGTCGCCACCATACATGAGCGTGACTTGCCATCCATCGATCCATCCAGTAGGTTACTAAACCGGGCTACCTAAACCTATATGTGCCGCCGTCCTCCTTGCATGCATCCATTAATATATTTAGCTAATCTAGCTACCGGGTGTAAGCAGTGAGGTGCGCGGACACCCATACCTGCGTCCCTCCACCACGCACCATGCCCCTCAATAATGTATGTCCCATTTGAACTCCTCTGAATTCGTACGTACGTACATGCCAAGAGGTAGGGTGTGGTGATGTATGTGCGCGCACGCACGCACCTCCGGGCTTGCGGAGCCCTTCTTAGCAGCGGGGCATCCCTGGACCAGCGCTGCGGATGCCATGTTGACTGCCATGGACCGGCAGAAGAACGAAACAGCACGGACCTTGTCCCACGTAACGCCTGCGCGCGAGGCATACATACAGCGGTAGTACAGCGGTAGTACAGGGAAGACGCACGGATGGCGTCTAGTTAGCAAGAACACAACAAAAACATGTAGTCGTCATTGGCGAGCCGGGTATGCAAACGCAATTGGCAGGAACAGGCGCCGTGTGTGGATGGCTCAATCGTAATGCCCAGCTAGCTATCGCATCAGGGCACTGCAGCAACGCAGGCCTGGTTGCTCCCTCCCCCCGCCCTGCCAGCTCTATCTAGGCAGCCCGCCGCGCTTCCAATGCTGGCTGGCCGCACCCACCCAGCTACCTATCCATCCACCCAAGCCATCCACCAGTATCCCTTGCTTGCCTGCTGGGCCTATCTGTCCTCCGTACCGTCCGGCATGCAAGCCTACATGCACTCACTCACCCACGGGCAGCCGCACGTAGATGGTGGCTCCTGTCACAGCGCCGCCCTTCCACAGCCCCGACAGCACAATGCTGTCGCTGCCGTTGTACGCCGCGGCTGTGTCCGACAGCGCGCCGACCCAGGCCGCATCAGGCGCCAGGCCATCGTACCTGCACGATTGCACGTACGGGGATCGGAACCAAGATGTGTGGGTGCCTCCATCCCATCATTTCATCGACTGAGCGGGAACGCACTTCGCATACGTACGTACCTAGATAGAATGGACTTGCCGCAGCGTGCAAGTTTATTTGCTGCCACGATAGCTAACAGTGAAGCCCTACCTCCGCTCAATGCATTTTCCCATCATGCGCACTTGTGATGTACTACACACGACACGCTTGCTTGTAACCAAGGGAAAGAAATGCACGTGCGTGCGACGCTATCGAGCTGCACCTGTTTTCGTACGACCACCGCCGGCATTAACCCGCCGCACATGTTACGTGCCGTAGCCCTATCTATCTATGCGATGCCTCAATCAGCCGCATCAGCAGGCACGCACGCACCAGCCACTTACGTGAAGCGAGTGACTCGGAGCGTGCAGTCGTCCACGACCGTTGCCTCCGCGCCGGGGGCCACATGCTCGATGCCCAGCAGCGGCACGCGCGCGCCCACCAGCGGGTGCCGGCTGCCGCACGCAGGCGCCAGCGGGGCCGACGCCATGTTGACTGCCATGGAGGCGCACCAGGCCGACACAGCCCTCACCGAATCCAATGTAACACCTGCGTGTGTACGTACGTGATAATAATGCGTGCACGACATACGGGCATGCACATTACATACGTGTATAGGAGAACGGATAGGTGTAGAATCTAGAGGAGAATGAAGGCGCAACAGTAGTTTGCGCAGAGCAGTCTAGCTAGGGGGCGAAGATTTACGTACGTATGAAGTCATGCGCGCGTATACGCACTTGCTTGTCGTACATACGTACGTAAGTGCGCATGAGTCCTACGTACATGTCGTACATGCAAGGCGGCGGCTGGCTGGGGACCACTACATCCCGCCCACTATGCGTGCCACCAGCGAGCAGCAACCGAGTTTGCGTGCGTGTGTGCGTAGATAGGTCGGTGATCCACACACGCACGCAATCAAGCATCCAACACATCGATCGCACCCGTGGGTAGACGCAGGTAGACGGTGCTGCCGGTCACTGCGCCCGCCTTCCACTGCAGCAGCGGCACCGCCCCTGAAGAGTTGTACGAAGCAATGGTATCCGCGGCGGCGCCGTACCTGCGTGCGGCACACCCAGTTCAAATTGCCGTGGAGCGAAATAAAGCGACCGCTCGCCCATGTATGCTCTCGCTCACCAGTATAGGTCCGGCGCAGCGCCATCGTACGTGAAACCGTCTACACGGAGTGTGCACGAGTCCAGCACCGTCAGCACGGCCCCCGGGGCCACGTGCTCGTGCGCCACCAGGGAGGCGCGGGCGCCCACCAAGGGATGGGCCTTGTCGCACTTGGGCAGCACGGGGGCGCTCGCCATGTTCGCCGCGACGCTGCGGCACCAGACCGACACGCCGCGAACGCTGCTCCAAGTCTGGCCTGCAGCCCGTCATGATGCCGGAGTCCATCCATCAAGCAGTCAGGCGGCAGCAGGTGGTGTACGTGCGAGGCCGGGAGATAGAGAGGACCAGAGTTTGTTTTGGACACGCTCAGCAGCAGGCAGGGTAGATAGACAGCTAGGCGCCAATCAATCAACAGTCTTTAAGAGTGTCACACATATATATACACACGCGGGCGGGGCAGTTGCGTTCTTGTGTAACCGTACGAGCGAGCGATCGAGCGCACCCGCGGGCAGCCTGAAATAGACGTCGATGGGCTTGGTGGCTGCGGCGTCCTCAGCATTCCATTCGTACAGGTCGAAGGTCGTGTTGCCGCGGTACGAAGCCACGTCATCGGCCGGCGCACCGCGGATGAAGATGTCGGGCGCCTCTCCGTCGTAGCTGCGATACACAGATGGAGATGATCGCAGTATCGTATCAGCAGTGTCAGCAGCAGGCCAGGAATGAATGAACTCGCTCCGGCAACGTCTATCTATCTGCCGCAGTAGATAGACAAAATGGTGATACGATCGCTACCGTCGCGCCCCGCCGCAGTGCTTGCGTGCGTGCGTGCGGTGGCCGCCGATTGCCTGGTTGCGGTCCTTGCTTGTTTGCAGGCCTGCCTTCTCCCTCCCTCCTTCCCAGACGACCGCCCCCGCCCTGACGTATGCCCGTCTCCACCTTCCACCCAGGCCGCCATCTCTTACCCTGTCCTACAAACATACTGGTGACGCGACCGCATTGCGTTCCCGCTGCACCCGCAAGTCCGCGCATCCGCCCGCCCGGCGGCCCGCCCGCCATCACACCGCACCGCACTCACATCAGTCCGCGGATAACGGCGGTGCAGTCGTTCAGGATCTCGAGCGCGCCGGCAGTGGCGTGTGCGAACGACGTAAGCGGCACCACTGCGCCCACGGCCGGGTGCTTGGCGCCGCAGGGCGGGGCGGGTATCGCAATGGAGGCCATGTTGACGCCCATGGACTCGCAGAAGAAGGAGATGCCGCGGACGTCGCTCCACTCCAGGCCTATGCGCGGAGTCATCGAGCAGAAGTGGGGAATGGATGGGACGGTGGGCGGGCGGGAGCGGGAGGGCCGCTGGATGGATGGGACGTGCGTGCGTGCGTGCGCATGCAGCGTACGTACGTATGGCATACATGCAACACATACTTGCAACGCATGCGGCTGCGGCGGCGGGTGGGCCATCGACCGCGTCCCTCGCGCGCGCAGGGCATTATTGTTGATGGCGGGCGGGCGGGCGGGAGGGCGGGTGGCGCGGCGGGTGGGATGGAACGAACTTCCTGTAGATATATGCATTGCATGCTTTAGGGCTTTAGGAGCTAGATAAGGGAGTGAAGTTACATACTCCGGCGAACGAGGCAACTGGATATGGTTTCTCTGCATACAAACAAGTATCGATCGTATGTAGCTGCTGCCTATCCAGATAGGGCTCACCCGCAGGCAGGCGCACCACTACCTCGCTGCGGGCTGCGGCACCGCTGTTGTACGGCGCGAGCAGGGTGGCTCCGCGGCTGAAGTTGGTGCCCGAGGCACGACCGGCCTTCCAGAAGGCGTCCGGCGCTGCGCCGTCGTAGCTGCGGCGCACACATGCATAACATGTAGACGCAGTTACTTTGGTGCGAGCGAGCGGACGCGACGGATGCATGCCCGAATGTATGAACGAATGCATGAGTGGTCGGCGGGGGTCATCATTACCAGTGGGTTGGAAGGCGGCGCAGACGATCGATTGAGTGAGCTGGACCAACCGCATGTATGTATGAATAATGCACCACCCATGTACGCATGCACGTGTATGTGTTCCGTGCGTCTATCAACCGTACAAGCTAGCTAGCCAGCTATCTAGCTCGTGCTTGCTCACATGAAGTCGGAGACGCTGAAGGTGCAGTCGTCCAGGATCCGGAACGTGCCGTGCCCCACGTGGTCGAAGACGGTGAGGCTGCCCACAAAGCCCACCAGCGCGCTCTTGGAGCCGCACTTCTTGGCTAGGGGCGCGGAGGCCATGTTGACGGCCATGGACTTGCAGTAGAAGGCGATGCCGCGAAGCGTTGCGAATGACACGCCTGTGTGTGTGACATACTCGGTAGGTGTATACTATCATTAAGCAGGCAGCAGGGCGGGTATGGACGCATGTGGGGGTGGGGTGTGCCACTTTGAAGGGGTAGGTATTTATACGCGTCAGATAGAGTTAGGCGGGTTATTAGTGCGTGGCGTACGTAGGGTGCTATAACGGTACCATATGTAGCGGGCTCCATCCCTTTTTCTCTGCAGACTTCTCCTATTTTACCATCAGCATACATGTTTGGGTCGGGCATGTACACGCGTGTGCCAGCAGCTTTATTACGTGTCTACGCTTGGCCGCTTGAGGTTTCCATCGATCGCTTCCGCCCCTAGCTAGTTATTAGCTGCGTACCGCGGGGCAGCTTGATAATGATGTCCGGCCCGGTGCCGTCGGCTGCGCCATCAAGGTAGGGAGCCAAGATGGTTCCTGCGCGCGCGCATGTGGGGTGGGGTGGGCGGGCGGCGGGGACCAGGATTCCTTTTGGTGCAGGCACGAGAGCGAGGTAGGGCGGCAAAGAATCTAATTTGGTTGTTCACACGGTAGGTCACATGCACGGCTGGCCACGTTAGTTCACGCAACGCACATGTAAACAACGAACCCTAGCTATCTACTACCGTAGGCTCGGGCTCAACCCAAAACTAGCAGTTTTCACCCACCCGAGGCGTAGGCAGGATCGCTGTCCTCGTCGGCTCCGAACCAGTACGCGTCTGGCGCGAGTCCGTCGTACCTGGGAAGTCGAGAGCGAGCGAGCGAGCGGGCGAGGGCGGAGACCATACAACAAAATAAATGGCGCCAGCAGGCGGCGGAAGACAGGCTGCTGCTGGCGGGTGTTCACCTCGCGCCACGGCCAGCCACGCTTCAAATTTAAGATATAGAGGGATGGGAAGCGCGCGGCACGCACTCACGCATGCACGAGAGAGCATGTACTTGGGCGTACGGCAGGCAGGGCCGTAGATAGGTAGCAGCAGTGTACATACCCGGGCTCGAACGTGACGGCCTTGCCGCCCGCCGGGACCCGGCGCTATCACATTTTCACGCGCAGCCATGCCTTTGCGTAAGCAAGTAGCGCTGCAATCAGGCATACATACATACATGCAATCAAACTTGTTCCATCCTGCAGCCTGCAGGCAGGGAACAAAGGACTGCGCGCGTGCGGGCCATCTATCCAACAACCCATCATCATACTCACTTGAAACCCGAAATGCGGATGGTGCAGCCGTCCACCACCGTCACCACACCAGCTACTCCGTGCTCTCGAGTCGTCAGGCTGATCTGTGCGTACGTACGGCGAATGAAGCCCACATGCATGCACTCGTGAAACTGGTAACAACAGAACAGCTGCTTCAAACCGAAAACGACACATTCGTGTAGCTACGGGCTGGGCGCTAAAGGCAAGCTTCGTTACCCCGCCGTTCAAGCAACCAGGGCGCGTACGTGCGGCTACCGTTAGTTGTTTCATCACGCACGCACGCACCTTGTACCAGGCCAGGGCGCTCCCCGAGCACGAGCGCGTCGGCGGCGGTGGCGCACGGCCAGTGGTCCCGGCGGGCGGCTTGGGCGTGGGCGCCGGTCCGGGCCCGGGCGCGGGACCGGGGCCGGGCGAAGGCGTGCCGCCTGCTGGCGGCGGTGGCGCCAGCGCGATGACTCCGAGCACCGCATCAAACTGCTTGCAGTAAAAGGCGATGGATCCGACCTTGTCCCACGACGCGCCTGTGCAAACATACATGGACGCGTGGTCAGCACCAAAACGAGGGGCTGGTCTATCTCGTGCGGCAAGGACTTCGGTGCACATACAGCAGCTGCTCGGATGAACAGAGGAGCAGCACTACTGCGGCGGGTCTTGCAGGGCAGCTGCAGGTGCTTAGGGCTGCAGGCTATCCCCTGGTTTGGGCACGCACCCCATGCCAGCGTTGGCCCATCCAGAGATGTAACCACAGGTAGGTGTGGTTACATCTCTGGAACCACACCTACACACGCACTTGTTACACACACACACGCACGTGCTTGCGTTACTTGCGTTATTACAGCTATTAGCCGCACCTGTGTATTTGCATGACACCCGCCTCGCAATTAAGGTGCGTGCGTGGGGCAGACGTGCACTGAATCAAACTCGCAAACGTAACATATACAACCCAAGGGTGATGAAACAAGAAGGGGCCCGTCAGGTCCAAAGCTGCGCGCACGCACCCCGCCGCCGCACGCATGCACACACACAGTCCTATCCCCTGCTGCTGGACACAAACACGTGCGTGCGTGCGTACACATACATACACGTACCCGGGGGGAGGCGAACGGTGATGGCAGGGCCCGCACCAGTGGCGTTCCCAGCAGTGTACTCCGGGCCGAGCTGCAATCCTGAGGCAAAGCTGGAGTTCGCCTGAGCGGCAGCGCCGTACCAGAATGTGTCGGGCGCCAGGCCGTCGTACCTACGTACGTATGATGGACGATGGTGGAGGATAGTGTCCATTGCAATTGCAGCGGAGGATGGATGGATGTATGGATGGGACACAGGATGAGCAAGGGGCATACAGGAAAATGACGTGCGTGTACCCGGTGCCGGGTGCCGGGTGCGTGTTGAACACTGGGACTCGGATCGGAATAAAGAAGATGTAGACTCAATAATGTCAATGTCCTTGCTTGCTTGGCGCTCGACTTCATTCATTCACCCATCCGTCGCGCTCGATAAAACCTACCCCGCCCATACATCCAACAGACCCAGCCAGCAGACATACCCATCGCCGAATTAATAATAACCAATGGCTTCTATGCACATACATACGCATGCGTACGTGCGGTTGTATGTATGTGCAGCAGCCTAAACACCAATCCCCAAATAAACCCTGCTGGACACGTGCTCACGTGAAGCCAGTCACGCGGAAAGTGCAATCATCAAGAATTGTTACGGTGCCGCCCACATTGTGCTCCAGCCCGGTTAGCACTCCTGCAGGTACGGTAGGGATGGTAGCAGGCGTGTGTGTGTACGTATCATCACGTTGAGCGAAGGAGCGCGCACATTAGGTGTGTGTTTGTGTGTTATGAGTGCCCATACGAGCCTTTTGGCCCCTCGGCATTAGCGTGCGAGGATTAGGATGGAGTTGTTCTGGACAAGCACGAGGTTCGACTCACGGCGTCGCTAGGACGATACGGACGTGATAAGGGATGGTGGACGACGGATGTAGTATTAAGTAGTAGACACGCATGTACAGCGCCAATAGGCAGCAGGGCAATTCATTTGGCAAGCGACATGTTTAATAGATAGCACTGCGCGCAGATGTCATAGCACTGCCCCGGCTATCTAGCTGGATCTGTCTGCCAGGTGTCTATCTACATACCTGTGAACCCGACGTAGGGGTGCGTCTTGCTGCATGCACTGCCATCATCTAGTAGTGGGGTCGACAGGGGTTTGGCGGGGGGACAGAAAGGCAGCAGGTTAGTGGTTGGTCGTTCGTTGGTGCATGCATGCATGCCAGCCACATACACACACAGAGAAGTCGATCGTAGGCAATCAATCAAGGCCATGCCATGTCGTGCCTGCCTCCTCGCTCCCTCCCGACGTCCACGGCAGCAACTGCATATGCATGCCGGCGACATGTACGTACAACGAACTAACGGCGAACCAACGAATAGCGAACGTGACTCAGGACTGCTGATGAAGAGCGCCCTGCCTTGTGATTACGACTGTGATGGCTGCTAGATGTCATCAGCGGCATGCCGTACCCACAGCAGGCTGCATGCATATGTGTGCACGCTGTGAGGCAGGCAGGGTTCGTTGTCGTCATCACATGCAACCGGTATATAGGTATGTAGATAGATGCCGGGCCCCGCGCGTGCTTATTGTCATCACAATTGTATGTATACGCTGATTCAATCAATTCAGCTTCCGCTGTCAGATAGTTCCAAATCATTCATTCCTCTCCGCCCAGGAATCCAACCTCCTTCCGTCCTCCCGGATCCGCTGATCGATCGCTGACAGGAATGGTCTACCTGTGTCCAGCACCTTGACCCTCCACCCCAGCTTCTGGTGCTGCCAGCACTGGTAGAAGAAGTCGGCGGGGGTGGCGGCGCTGGCGGTGAACCGCAGCGTGTAGGGAGCGGCAGCGGTGCCGAAGGCCTGTATGCATGTACGGACGTACGGACGTATCGTACGGACGTACGTGTGTGTGGGAGCGAGGTGGGTAGCAAGTAAGCACGAGGGTCATCATCAGCGTTCGTTCGTCCGTTGTCATCTATCTGACATGTCAGTAGTGCATAATCCAGGTAGGGAAGCTCAGTATAAGCAGCGCATATGAATTATACGCAGCAGGCATCACGCACAGCACTGTACAGCACAGCACAGCGTGCATCTATAGGTGCGAGTATGTATTGGTGCCTACGTACGTGCGTGTGCTGTGCGTGACTACTGCGTTGTGTGCGTGACTGCGTGACTGACGGCAGCAGATTCCATCCCCTTGTGGAGAGGGGTTGCCGTGAAAGCCGCACAGCCGATCGAGGGACCTCTTCAGGATGGAGGACACACTGCTCGTGGTTGCTCTGCATGCACTGCTGGGTGATAACAATGCATGGTGTGTTGTGTGCCCTGATCGGCGTACGTACGTACGGGGATGGAGCCGCCGTGTGCGGCACCGAAAGACAGAATGAATGAAGGCTCCCCTGCCCATCCCATCAGGGGTGCGTGTATATATGTGCTCGGATGGGCTGCGATGCGGCCAGGTTGCGGCTACACCGGTAGGTAGGTGAGGTCACGCTCCGTGGATGACACGTTCATTCGTGCTCATCCATCCTAAGACGAAGCGAGGGCTTTACTTGCAGCCTGCACGTGCCAGCAGGAGACTCGGCTCTTGACTGGTGCATGCATGCATGGGTGTTTGGTTGCATGCATGAGCCCAACGTACGTAACCCACCGAACCCATCGAACCCACGCACGTACGCACCGAGGCGCCACCGCCGTAAATCGCCTCGGAGGAGTTGGAGCGGCCACCGTTGATGTCGCTTGTGAAGTACAGCGGGTGAGTGGTGCCAGCCTGCAGTACGTGTACGACAGCAACATATACAGCAACAACGTGCGTGGCAGTCGTGCGTGTTGACTATTAAGTTCACTACTGCTTTTGGAGCAAACCGGTTTAACCGGTTAACCGGTTTTGGAAGCAAACGGTACCGTGGCACTAGCTTCCCCAGCGCGGGCCAGAGCACTCACGGGACAGCTAGCTAGGTCCTATAGCTGGGGGCAACATGTAATAACCTAAGGATCCTCGAGAGGGCGCACGGCTCCAAAAACAGCTGACGTTCATCTGTAAATGCACGCACGCGCACGCGCCTGGATAACGAAGGTGTACTCGACGCCACGGAAAATCTTGAGGACTGGCGTCTCGACGCCGGCGAGGTAGTACGATAGGCCCCATGCGGGCGGGTTGGGGTAGTTCGGGTTTGCGCCCTGCACGACCACCGCACCATAGCGGACGTAAGGCATGTTAGTTATCACCTACTGTAATAACCAAAAGACAAACTTGCGGTACGGAATAATTGATGATGGCGCACCAACTCCATCTTACAATATGCGACCAACATACAGTGCCGCCAGCCAGGTGTGCGGTCGCCTTGTCCGGCTCATCATCGCTCGCTCGCATCGGCCCATGCATAAAGGAGGGAGGTATGGTTTCCTTCATTCATGTATATGCTTGCTTGCTTGCTTGCTTGCTTGCCTGTGTGACGACGATCCTGGTGCGCCCGAAGAGTGTTGTCCCGACAGAGCCACCTGCTGGTGGCGGCGGCGGCTTGCCGCTGCTGCTCGGTGGCAAGGTCCCCTCAGTGGTATTGGGGGCGCCTGCTGGTCGGTCAGTCGAGAATCGTGCGTGCACACGTGAGTGGCGGCCGGTGCGTGGTCATGGGGTACATCGAGCCGTAGATACATAGCATGAAAAATGTGGGTAGATGGACGGGCGGGGCACACGATCCTCGTACGCGTACGTACGGACAGCAATTTGATGAGGGACGGAAGTGTATGCATGCATTCATACATGACCTCATACAGCGTGCACACACACCACACTCGAGAATCAACCTTGGGCTACTTTTGCCTGCTTGACTTTCCAACCCCGCCCCCAGCTACCAGCAGAACTCACCAATGGGCGTGGGACATTTGTACCCGGTATCGCCCAAACTGAAGATGGTGCCTGGCGGTGCGCGCGCTTGGGGGCCGTGGTAGAGGACGACTGGGCGCTCGAGTGTGGAGGTGGGGCTGAGCGCGCCGAAGGCCCAGGTGAGGGGCTGCGCGGCAGTGGCCGGCCAGTCAACGTCGTACTCGTCCACCGCCTGCTCCCACACGTGCCCACGGGCGGGTTAGTTGGTGGGTGGGTGGGAAAATAGAATTCAGTTGCTTGGGGCAAGGGATGGACGGACCGACGACAGGGGCAACCAAGCAAGGGTAGGTTGGGCGGAATATATAGAATGGATGGACTGTTGGCAACCATCTAGGGATAGGAGGGGCAGCAGGAAAAACGCAGCAGGGAGTGATGCATGGGGGCACGAGTCTATCAATCAGAGGTGTCGCAGGAGCGGGGCCAGGTAATAATGATGAAGTCTAGGATGGTAATAATGGATATTCGATTGGATGGCTGGGCAGAGCAATGATTATTAGCGGCGGGTGCCCAGAGTGGTGCCCTACATACGTAGCCTACGATGTGGTGCCCTACATACGTAGCCAGCAGGTAGGGCGCGCGGCGGCCCTGCCTAGCTTATCCAGCAGCAGCCAGCTGTGCGTGCTTCCCTGTAGCTAGCTAGCGGCGGCGGTAGGTGGCAGTGGCAGTGGCGGTGGCGCGGCACGCACGCATGGTGCCACAATCAATAATCGACACGTACTTACCCTGAGCGGCCGCCTAAAGGCGATGGTGGTGACCCCGTTGCGGCGGTCAAAGCCCAGCAGCTGCACGTTGTTGGCGGTGCTGCTGCCGTTTGCGTAGTGGGAGTCGGGGCAAACGCCGGGAGACTGCGGGCGCATGCACACGCATGCGGAGCAGCAGCACAAATTACATACGTGGGCGGGGCGGGGCTAGCTAGCGGGGACAGTACAGGTGCGTACACCACGTACGTACGTACGTACATGAGCGACACAGGCACGCACCAACACGCACGACGACAAAGCAATGCAAGCACGCACAATAACCGCTTGACTGGCTCTCTGGTCGGTGGGTCGGTCCGACTCGGCAGCAGTGCGTGGAGCACACACGCTCAAACGCAAGCCATCGGCACGCACCAGAAAGGCACCGACCAGAGAACGAAAATAGAGGGCGCGCGGCGGGCGAGCGGTACATAGATACGCAGATAGGACGCATACATTCCGGAGGTCCAAACCTGCCGCTGTATGCCTTACGTAAAGCTCGCTGCCCAGGTGCATTCAGTAAGCCGCCGGAAGCTACCGCAAGCAAGCTAATATATAACGAATGCACGATGCAATGCCATTTAGCTCGCCACCGGTGCATGCAGGCATACGTGTGTACGTACCCCGGGGGAGTTGTACGCGCACTGAGAGCCGGAGCCCAGGTGGAAGTCGGTGGCGAAGGGCTGCGTCCCGCCCAGCAGGCCTGCGTGAGAAACGGATGGGACGGATGGGACGGATGGCACTGGGGTGGGTTGCTTGGGGTGTGTGTGCGCGCGAGCCAAAGCAAAAGTCGTTCCGGCCCCATCAGCAGCAGCAGGTGCGTGGCTGGGGAGTCAGTAGCCCAGCAGCAAGCAGTCAGAAGAGATCGATTAGGCGCCACAAGTAGCCAGCATAGCGATGGCTTTGGCGTACAGCTAGCTATTGTAGTGAAGCTAGGAGCCGCTTGCTGCGTTATCGACGATCGACGCACCCACGCACCCACGATGACTACGTCGCTTCCGACCATGCGCACGTCGTCCCCATTGGCGGGCGGGCTGTTGAACCCGAATCCCATCCAGTGGGTGGCATCGAGGTAGCCCTGCAGCGTCACGTGCGCAAAGGCTGCAGCAGCAGGGTCGGCGTTGTCCAGCTGCGGATGGATGCAGGCAGGCAAGACAGGCAGGCAGGGCACGCAGGGTATCTGATTAGCGCGCGCGTAGGTAGGGTGAGGGCCGGCGCAACGGCGGCCGGCAATGAAGCGGCAAGAACGGCTGGTTGAGGGGGATCGTGGCTGGCTGGCTGATTGGCTGGCTGGGGGCTGGTGCATGGGGCGGGGTAGTGCAGCGTCTGCAGAGTCGAAGAGGCAGGGGCCTATGCACGGCACGGGGCGGGGCGGGGCGGTGGAAGGTGCGCGTGCGTCTTCCATCCCGGGTCGTTGCGCATGCAGTAGCTGCTGGGAATCTGATGATGCCCCAGCCAGCAGCCAATCAAACGGTAAACGCGCCTGCCACCCACCCTCCCACGCACGGACGCACGAAGGTAGGTAGATAGGTAGCTAAATAGGTAGGTACTACATACATACGTACCTGCCAGTACACGTTCAGCTTGCCGGGCTGCAGCTCAGCACAGTTGGTCATTGTGCTGGTCACCGCGTCGGGCAGCCGGTTGGCGGGAGGTGGGGGCGCCTGCGCCGCCGGGAGCAGCTCCACATGGCCCAGGTCGACGGACATGGTCTCACACCTGGGCGGGGCGGGGCGGGGCGGGGCAGGACGAGCAAAGACGCATGGTTGATGGACAAATAAAGTCGTGATATATACGCATGTGAATATGCCGCCAGCAGGCGTGACTACCCAGCGCCGCGACCGTTGGAATGCACCAGACACACATGTACACACATGCATGATATAGCACGGTGTACGTATGATTGAAGGAGCAAGAGATGCATGAGGAGGCGGCGTGGGGCCTGGGCCCATACATGCATACTGGCTAGCTGCACGACGACCGCGTGCACAGCAGCAGCACGCAGGCAGTAGGCGCGAGCGAGCGCGGCTGCTGACCATGCGCTGAGGGCGCGGCAGGTGTCCCAGGTGAGGCCCTCCTTGAGCTCCAGAACCAACTGCGATCACGCAGCAAAGAAGCAGGCGAGGGAGCGAACGCAGATGGAGGATTGCGCAGTCATGGCGGCGAGTCGTCACACAGCAGGTCTTATTGCATATATAAACCAGGTAAGTGTGGAACGTGCGTGCGTGCGCGGAGGCACGCCCACGCAGGCAGGCGCGGACGGAGGTGCGGTGAGGGCAATTGATTCTGCCGGGCAGGCAGGCGTTGATGATAGCTAGGACACCTTGGTTGTAGCAAGGGCGATGACGAGCGAGCCGTGAAAATGCCCCAGCGGCCGTACATGCCGTATGGTCGTACGTCCGCGCATTATGTGCAAGCAGTAGTACCATACGGGCAGTATGCACGAGCAGACAAGAGCCCACCGTGCGGTAGCCGTTGGTCGGGCCCTCGAAGAGCCAGTCGTTGGCAGCAGAGCCATTCCTGCACGTACGTGGGGTGAAATAAACAATAATAATGCCGTTATGAGGCCAAGCCTCAAGTACAAGCCAAGCGATGCATCAACATGTACGCGTGGTTAGTTCCTCCCATATATGCGTACGTTATGTGCGTACATTCAGGCGAACGAGCGACCAGGCGTATACACGTAGATAGCACGCAGACGAGCGACGCACATACAGCGGCAGTGACCTCGAGGTCGAGGTACGGCAGCATTCCGCTGCTGGCGGCGGGTGGCTCGCTGGGTGAGTTGGTTAGCGTTTTCTGTTTGCATGTGAGCCCGCCCGCCCGCCCGGCAGCACCTAGCTTATTTGCTAGCTAACTGGATATGGTACGGTCCGAACGCGACATTCTATATGTATCGTTACTAGCGTGCTGGCTATCTATCTTCATTCGTCGGACGGGAAATACGTGGGATCCTTGCTTTTATTTGATTGGCGCATCGGACGACAACGCGGGGACCACATTATTATGGTCAGAATTTTGGCGCCGTGGTGGTTGTAAATGGGCCCAAGGTAGGCGGCGGCATGCAGGGGATCCCATCCAGAAGCCGGGGTCTTCCAAACTGCCTGCCGCCCAAGGGTTTTATCATTTCATTCGTCTGGCCGACCGACCAATCAAGAGCTCGTACATACAGGATGACTAACCCCCATCCACGCACTGTCAGTTACGAGATAGAGCGAGCTCACCGGAAATCGGACGTGGAGGCGCCGCACCACCAGTAGGTGGCTGGTGCCAGGCCGTCGTACCTGTCGTGCGGACGTGCATGCGGACACGTGTCAAGTGCACACCGTGCGTGGCCACACACGTGCGTACGTAACTGTGCACGTACATCAGAACGTACGATGCGGGAGCGACATACGGGCTATTACTACTCGCCCCACCCCGCCCGCCCGGTGCCTTCGCTCGCCGTGCGCGTCAGCCTGCATACAATGGCCGCCCACCGCTGCCGCCACAGAAGCCACCTGCCGTGCGCGCGTACATACATGCGTTCGATGTGCCTACGCGGTACGTGTGTATGTGGTGCATGTATGGCGGTCATCTACGCGCGCGCTAGCTAGGATAGATGGGTCAGCTGGGATCAGCAGGGAGATACGATGGATGCGTTCGTTGTGGAACGGACAAGATGCATGATGGATGGGCTGGACGGATGCGCCGTATGTACATGCGAAAGCCTCACAGCAGAAGCTGGGGGGGGCTTAGTAGCGTCTCGTGAGGGCTCCTCTGGAACGGGGCTTGCGGTTCCCTGCTGGTGGCGGATGCATGCATGCCTAGTACGTACGCACCCAAACACAGTAACCTTGAAAGTGCAGTCGTCTAGCACCTCCACATCTCCACTGATCTGCATGTGGGGTTGAGAAAATGCGTATCGAGAAGCGACAGAGTTACACGAGGTACACATACGCATGCATGCATGCATAGCATGCATAGCATGCCACCGCCATCATGCATGTCGAGAAGGTCCGCAAGTAGTTGTACACGACGCACATGATGCTCCGTGTTGATGAGAGTCCCCTTAAAGCCAACGTAGGGGCTGGTCTTTGCGTTCTTGCAGCGGCTGCTGGCTGCAAGCGCCAGCGGCGGCAGCAGTAATGTTACGCCGAGCAGCAGCAGCAGTCCGGCTAAACTGCGCGCCATTCTGCTGGTAATACGTTAGGAGCCAGGCAGGAGCAAGCGAGCAAGGACGTCTTCTTCTACGTACGGCTGCTGCTGGCCTTGAGGCCTTGAGGCCTTGCCCGACCGGCGGCGGAAGTAAGGCATCAAGCAGTACCGGAAAAAAACTGTCGAGGGAGTACCAAGCGATCATTGAGCAAACATCTGGGTGGACATGCGTTTACCTCGCATACGTGCGTTCGCGTTTCGCAAGATGCCAAAGCAGTACACCGAGTCACGGTATATTCGCACGTTTCACACACAAAGAATTTCGCTCTCGCTTTGATCGACAGCAGTTATGTATGGGCTGCTTAGGCCGCCGTTGTCCGGCGGCAGCAGGTAGCTGTTGTGATTTATGCATGCATATAGCAGTCGAAAGTATAAAGCAGCAGAAAGCGATCAGCACGAAGTACCACGCAGAACAGTTAGGCGAGCTAATGAAACACGAGGCCACACGCCTCTAGTTTGTCCGCCATTTGGATCCAAATAAATAAACAGGCAGGTAGGGCTGCCCGGCAGCAGGTAGAAGGTAGGGTCACAGCTGAGCACCATATTCGGTCACTTGCTTGTAAGGGGCGGGTCGAAAGTACTCGGTAGAACTACTAGTACAACATACATGCACTAGAACTGAACAATGTATCACACGCAACCCAATGACGAGCTTCTGGCTGGCGTGCAAAACTGTGGGGGTGCGTGCGTGGCTTGGGGGGTGGATGCAGCAGGGTCATCAGGAGTTGCACACGTGTTTGTGATAACAGGTACAACGCCGACACATGTCCGCACCGACGGGCCCCGCGCGCGTATCAGGGAGTGCGTGCCGGCGCTGATGGAGCGAGGGGCACAGGCGAGCCGGCGGCATCTGAGTTGTTACAAATAAAGTTATTGATTGACAGGTTACAGGTTACAGGTTACACGTCCGTCAAAGCCGGGGGGGGCCATGGACGAATTGCAAATATTGGGGTGGGGGAGCGGGTTATGGTCCTCATCTCTACCCCGCTTCAGCGCCTGACGCCGAAGAATAGCGTGCCTGGTATCCCAGACAGCCTGTAGGTAGGCTCCTACCGCAGCTGGCGGGGCCTTCTTCAGAATAGTAATCATGTTACGATGCCTAAAGCCCAAAGCAGTCTCGAATTGGTCGCGGAGTTGCTCATAGCATGGGCATTCGCAGAACACATGTAGTTCATCCTCTACGGCCGCGGCGTCACCACAGGCCTTGCACGTTCGCTCAGCCCGGACTCGCCCATTGGGTCGGTTCACCTCCGTCTCCCAACATCCTAGCCTGAACCGCATCAACGTTTGGTGCACGCTAGGTGCCATCACAGTCGCCGTGTGCAAAGGGTCCCCCATCCAGCTGGCATACCGGCACATCTTAACTCCCGTCTCGCCGCTAGGGAAGTCACGGGGTGCTCCAGTCACATGGGGCAGCCGCCACCGAGCATCAAGCCTGTCATCAAAGCTATCCAATACTTTGCCAATGGGTATGAGCAACGACGCGAAGTGTGTTACCCGCGCGCTACCCGTCAGTCCCTCGGGGGCACGGATACCCGCGTCATCAGCAAGGAAGCGCAGTGCCCCTGCTGCCCAGCAATCAGTCACCCCATCGACAAGCGCTAGCCTCAGGTCTGCCACCAAGGCCCGGTGGCACAGCGTATCGGGGCGCTCTACCATTCCGTTCCAGAACCGTAAGACGAGCTTGGCCCAGTGGTACTGGAGCGGCCTCTGCGCCAACTCACGGTAGAGCAGTGCTTGGGTAGGGGCGCGTGCTCCCACCGTTCGCATATATATAGGCCCTCTGCTCCTCAACCATGGGGTTCGTCATGGCACTCTCAAAAGACACATTGATGAAGTCGGGGCCCCACACCTGAGCCCCATAAGAGAAAACCGGCGCTACTAGTGTCCAGAACAAATCCATACGCAGTTTAGGCACGTGAATCTTATTCTCCCGACACAAAGCAATGAGGGAATGCATGGCTCGCCTCCCAGACTGCATGGCTCGCCTCCCAGATTGACCCGCGCCCTTGCCCAGGGTCCCTTCCGTGCGATCCGCCCGGTTAGCGCGGACGATTTGGGTTTGCGGCGGTGCAGCCCGGCAAGCTGGCTGGCACCGAGCGACCCGTGGGTCGCCGTACCGCTGCACCGGGCAGTGGCACCGGTCCTCTATCTACCACAGTAAGCAACCCGACGGCGGCTGCATACATATGGGGCAGGCCCAGAAACGGTGCTGGCGCGGGGAGTCCCCGGACTCCA
>LSYV01000167.1:42301-52608 GCA_001584585.1 Gonium pectorale | reverse complement strand
GGCCAAGCTCGTCTTACGGTTCTGGAACGATATGGTAGAGCGCCCCGATACGCTGTGCCACCGGGCCTTCGTGACAGACCTGAGGCTAGTGCTTGTCGATGGGGTGACTGATTGCTGGGCAGCAGGGGCACTGCGCTTCCTTGCTGACGCGGGTATCCGTGCCCCCGAGGGACTGACGGGTAGCGCGCGGGTAACACACTTCGCGTCGTTGCTCATACCCATCGGCAAAGTATTGGATAGCTTTGATGACAGGCTTGATGCTCGGTGGCGGCTGCCCCATGTGACTGGAGCACCCCGTGACTTCCCTAGCGGCGAGACGGGAGTTAAGATGTGCCGGTATGCCAGCTGGATGGGGGACCCTTTGCACACGGCGACTGTGATGGCACCTAGCTTGCACCAAACGTTGATGCGGTTCAGGCTAGGATGTTGGAAGACGGAGGTGAACCGACCCAATGGGCGAGCCCGGGCTGAGCGAACGTGCAAGGCCTGTGGTGACGCCGCGGCCGTAGAGGATGGACTACATGTGTTCTGCGAATGCCCATGCTATGAGCAACTCCGCGACCAATTCGTGGGCTTTAGGCATCGTAACATGATTACTATTATGAAGGAGGCCCCGCCAGCTGCGGTAGGAGCCTACCTACAGGCTGTCTGGGATACCAGGCACGCTATTCTTCGGCGTCAGGCGCTGAAGCGGGGTAGAGATGAGGACCATAACCCGCTCCCCCACCCCAATATTCGAAATTCGTCCATGGCCCCCCCGGCTTTGACGGACGTGTAACCTGTAACCTGTAACCAAGCTCGCCGCTTGCTTTCGTATCTCGGGGTTGTGGACACGTGCGGTCCCTTACGCCCGGGCCAAGGAAGTAGCGCGTCAGTGGACGGCGGCCCGTGCGCGACCGACGGTGCACGGGGGCATGCAGGCAAGGTACTGCACGGCCCAAGCCAAGTCACCCAACGCTGCGAGCGGATGCGTGACTGTTCGACTCTTGCGGGCGACACTACCATACTGTGTGCCAGACCTCCGGGTCGCCATAACACCATTGTGATGTGCTGCAAAGTTGCATGCCCGATGAACTCCGGTATAGGCTAGGATGCTGGGAAACGGAAGTGAACCGGCCCGACAGACGAGCCCAGGCTGAGCGGAGATGCAGGGCCTGTGGCGACGCAACGGCTATAGCACTGCACGTGTTCTGCGAATGCCCGTGTTACGAGCAGCTCCGGGACCAGTTTGAGGGTGCCTTGAGTTTTAGGCATCGAGACATGATACCTATTATGAAGGAGACTCCGCCCGCTGCTGTGGGAGCCTACCAACATGCTGTCTGGGACACCAGACACGCCATACTTCGGCGTCAGGCGCTAACGCGGGGTAGAGAGCTAGAGACGGGGACCAGGACCCGCTCCCCCAATTCCATGTTCGCATTTTGGCTTTGACGACGTGTAACCTGTAAACTGAACAGAATACGACGGCCCACTATGGCCGGACCGTCGTCAAAAGAAAACAGAGAGGTGTGAAAGAAAGAGAACCAGAAACGGGGAAGGCAGCCTCTACGGACAGAGGGTGTGATGTTTCCAGCAGGGCGCCGAGTACAGGGCATGGCGGGCGAGGTATACGAGCAGACGGAAGGAAGAGGGAGCCGGCCCCTACGATCATACACACCCGAAGGCGCGACCAGAACGGTAGGGCGGGCGGGCGAAGAAGGAGCCTCGCTCTCCTCATGGGTCGATGGGTATAGCCCACGCGCGGCCCGCACTGCCCAACACTGCCGGGCCGCTGAGGGGCCGACCCGGCCAAATTATAGCGGCGCTCCTGTGGCTTATGTGGCTGGACAGGTGCTCATGCCTCGCGCACCTGCTCGCCCCCTCGCTGCAACCGGTTTAATGACATGGTGGAAAATGGAAACGCTGCACTTGGAGCATTCGGGTTACCCTGACGCGGACACCGTTTGAAAGGGAGTGAGGGCATGTCCAAGAGGACTGCAGAGTATACTAAAGATTTGAAGGTATTCAAAAGGGGGGGGGCGAGCAAGGCGGACTGTTACACGGGGCATGGCGGCAGGACAAACCTGACAAACAGACAAAACTGGCCGCGAAAACGCCGTTTCCGTGGGGCCAACTACACGTTCAACGAGGTGCACCAAACGCAATCCAGTCGCAGTTCAGATATATACGCAAGCAGCCCCTGCAGTGTCTAGACCCGTTGGATCGCACAACGCGCAACCTAAAACGCGCGCGCGCACAAAGCATCCAATGCAGCGGCCGCTGGCCCACCGGCGCAACGCAAATCCTAAGTTACTGGCGGCAGTGCGCAGCGGTTCGAGGGCATGCATAACATAAACTGCTGTACGAGCGGTCGTGCGCTGTCTCTCGCATGGCCGGTCGTCGCGTCACCATCTGCACCCCGCACGAGGGCGCAAAGCAGCTCGGCCCGCCTCAACCCCCTCTAACTGTCAACCACGCACCCAACTCTGACCACGTTTGCATTGAGCTAACGAACAAAGAGCCCCCGGGCGGGTGGACATGCAGAACGTAACCCAGCGGGCTTCCCGGCCGACGGGGCCATCCTTCCCCCCAACGCCCCACTACGCGCGTTCCACGCTCGGCGTCGCAATTTGCAGCGGCTTAACGCCGGATGAGAATGGCCTCCGGCGCGGCGAGAGGGCAAGTTCGCACAGAGTTTCATATGCGCCGCCCGAGGGAGAGATCCTCCGCCGAGCAAGAGCGTGCCTGCCTCCAGGGGCAGCGCCGCTAGGACCTTGAGATGCGACGATGCAAGGTGGCTACCAGAGAGCCTCCCGTACGTAAGGCGGTACGGCTCACACTCGACAGGTACCCGTACGTATTTCGTACCCGGCAAACCACCGGTCCGGGCAATCGTTTGCCCAAGCTGGTGCCGTGGGCCGCGGCGCAATGACGGCGCACAGAACGTTAACGGCCAGCATGTGATGCGGTGTGTGTTGCTGTGATGCCCAACATGCCCCGTCCGTACAGTACGACAAACGCAAGCCACGCGCGTGCCGTACCACCGTACGCACCACTGATGCGTGCTCGGCGCAGCGCCTCCGTCGGCCCCGCTCTGCTGAGGGCGATCCTCTCACATGACGTCGCCTTCACACACCACACCACTTTGATCTCTCGTGCAGCTCTCCCCGAGCTACACGCGCATCGCGGAGCCCCCAGCATGGCACCTCGGCAAGTGCATGAACGGCCGAATACGCCGTGAGCATGAGATTCAACATGCGAGGTGGGGAGCGGCAATTGATGTACATGACAACACGAGTATTCGCTGCCACCTTGACAACATCATCCGGGGTTTGGGCCCCGTGAGCCACGCGCCCAGGGGGTCGCGACGCACTCGACGGCGGCCACAACTTAATGAGCCCACCGCATGCCCACAATTGATCGAAGGGGCTCGGACCTTTTATTGACAACGCGGCCGCTCCTCCCAAGTTATTTAGGTATGCAGGGCCGACATTCCTCCCAGTTTTACGAACCCCCGCGCCCGCCTGCGCCGGATGGCGTCGCAGCAGAGGCGGGAGTGGCGCGCCTCCGGTCGCCTTCCCAACTCCGGTCGCCCTTGTCGCACCTCTCCCTCCCCTCACGACCCTCACTCGCGCCCCGCGCCCGCCCGATACTTGGCTTCCCTCAGGCACACATATGTACACACGCGCCAAGCCACGGAAATGCGCTACGCCGGCGCCCCGCAGGTAGGCGCCGCAGCCCGGCACCCCCATAGGCCCACAAAGCAATAACTACGCCACGCTGCGCGTACGCGGGTGCCCGAAAACGGCAGCGCACGCTACCGACGGCTCATTGCAAAGCGGCATAAAGCGGGTATGACGCTCCGCCGTGAGGCCCGGGGCGCGCTCAGCCCTGCCCCTCGCCCTCGGCGGGGCCGCTGCCGGGCCAGCGTATCCTCGCGCGCGAGCTGGCGTTGGCCGTGGATGTTGACGTCACGTTGGCGCGCGTCACCGTTCGGCTCAGCGCCGTGAAGCGCATGCCGTTGCCCAGCACCCCCGACACGGCGTCGCTGGCCTCGCCGCCGCCGCTGGTGGAGGCGGCGGCTGCTTGGGCGGCGGCAATCATATCGGCTGCATTCATGTTTAGGCCCCCGGCGCCGCCCAGCGAAAACGTGATCCCGCCGCCGGTGCCAGCGGCGCCGCCAGCGGCAACGACGGCGCCAGCGCCGACGCCAGCGGCGCCAGCGTTTCCGAGCAAGTCGGTTCCCCGCACGGAGAGGGCCCGCGCCGGCGGCGCGCGCGGTGGCGACTCTGGCCGACTGCCCTCAGCTGCCGCCGCATTCTCATCGTCGGGAGGAGTCTGCACCCCGGTCTGGTAGTCGGAGGCGAACGACTCGGCGCGGGAGACGGGCTGCGACGCGCCGTTACCGTTGCCGTTGCGGCCGTTGCGGCCGTTACCGTTGAGCTGATCGCGGCCGATGACGGAGTAGGTGGTCATGGCCTCGGCCTGGTCGGTGTCTAGGATGTCCTTGACCTTCTTGAAGAGGGCATCCAGGCGCCGCGCAAGCTGCGGAGCCGGGGTTCAGGAGGCAAGACCGGGACGAAGTGCGACCGGAGGTTTCTTCCCTTGCGTGGCAAAGTGCGTGCAAAGACTAATGCTCTAGGTGATTGGGAGGTATGCGGGGGGCAGCTGCAAATGGCATGCCGACCTGTGTATATGACCCGTAGGTGCCCCTTTTGCATGAGGCGTGTGATGTCCTCACCCGCCGACCGCACCGCCACACCAAAGTCCCTGCAGCCTCCGCCACACCCATAGGCCAATGTCCTCACCAGCCCCCGAGCCCGGTGCATTCCCAACCGCCCAGGGCCATTCAAGCGCCGTGTGTGCGCGCACGTGTAGTGCCGGTACGGCAGCACATGTAATGTCGGACCATACAGTGCACCTCACCTTTATGATGACCTCGTCCACCAGCCGCGACTTTTCGCGCATCCCGTTCACGTCCTTGGAGACCGCGCCAATGGCGGCGGCGGCGACGGCCCGGTCGGCGCCCATCCGGCCTTCAAGCACCTGTTGGCAGTTAGCAGCGATTGGTGGTTAGCACTTGAAGAAAGTCGTGTATAATGGGCGGTCGACGCTTGCAGACACCTAGGTTTGAACCGATGCTGCAGTCTTTCCCCGCCCACCCTGCCAATCGCTCTCGACCCAATGCCCACGTGGTCACCTTGACGGCGGCCTTGAGCCGCGCAGCCATCTCCCGCCGCAGTCGCGCCGCGTCGCCCTTTCCATTAGCGCCATTCATGCCACCGTACGAATCCGGCGATTCCTCGTACTCGCCGTCGAGGCCAGCTATGGCGCCGCCCTCGCCCTCGCCCTCGCCGTCGGCGCCGTCAGCGGCGCCGGCCCGCGCCGCCGCCACGTCCATCGCCACATCGGCCATTACGGCATCTACGGCATTCAACCGCTGTAAGACATCGTCAAGATGGCGGCCGACTGCTGCCAGGGCGGCGTCGCGAGCCGCCGTTGAGCGCTCTGCCGCCGACAGCCGCCGCTCCAGCTCCGGAACCGGCTCGGCGGCGCGTGCCGCCTCCGCCGCAGCCTCGGCAGCGTCCTCGGCTGTCGCCCGCACCCGCCGCAGGTCCGCCTCCAACGCCGCCAGCTGCGCCGCTGCCGCAACCGGCGGCGGCGCCGGTGACGTGGGGCCCGTGGCGAACTTGACGCTCGACCGGCCGCCCAGCGGCGACGGCAGCTGCGACGAGCCGGCGGCGCCGCCAGGCATCCCGCCCGCCGCCAGCGCCGCCTCGACGACGTCCAGTCGCTTGGCGGCAGCACGGCCGGCCCCGGCGGCCCCCTCGGCCAGGGACGCCAGGACGTCCAGGCCCCGCTCATGCTCCGCAGCCAAGCCCGCCAGGGACTCCACCCGGGCCCGGAGCTCCGAAACCGCCGCCAGCGCCGTCGCCACATCCTGCGGCGCCGGCTGCGGCTCTCCTGACGATGGCGGCGGCGCCGCCGCCGGCACCGTCAGCGGGGTGGTGGCGGAGCTAAACTCCTGCGCTCTGGTGGCACCGGCCTCGGCGCCGGCGGCCTCGGCGGGTGGGGGTTGCGGACTTGGGGACCGGGCCGGCGGCGACGGCGATGGGGGTGCGGGCTGCACCGTGCCGTCGCCGCTTGCACCCTGCTTAGCGGCCTGTGCGGGAGCGGCGCCCAGGGCAGGGGAGAGGGGGCCCGAGGAGGGGGCGGGCGGAGCAGTCCGACTTTGCTTGCGCTTGGCGCCGGCCTCAAGGCGTTTCCTCCTCCCGGCAACCGCTAGCCGGCTACCCTGATTACCGCTACCCTGGTAGCCTGGTAGCCGCTACGCCTGGTAGCCTGGTAGCGACATTGACTGTACCGGTATGGTGCGGCTGATCTCCGGGGGCTGTGCGCCTGCCCTTTCGCACATCGCGTCTCTACGTTTTGGACAGCACGTCCATGAGCATCCAAAGCATAACGGGACCCGCTGTATCCCCCACCGAGCTCGCCGTGCCACGCCACGCTTCGCCAACGCCAACGCCATCCGCCCAGCCACGCACCCCACCCCACCATGGCGAGAACACGGCACCCCACGCACCCGCATCTCCGCCAGCTGCGAGCGCATCTCCGCCAACGAGCCCACGCCTGACGCAGAGTCGCGAGCTCCCGCCGGTGGCTGCGGCGACGCTGCGGCGGCGCCGCCAGTCGCGTCGCCGGGGCTCCTCGGTGGCGTCGACGCCCCTGCGCCGTCGCCGCTGCCGGTGGCGCCGGCCGCCGCCTCCTGGCCCTGCGGACCGCCAGCGTCACCACTGTCGCCGTCGCTGCTGTCAGCGGCGCCCGCGGCATCTTGGCTCCGCTCCTCAGGCGCGCGTTTGTCATCGGCTCCGGTGACGGCGGCCCCCACCCCCACAACAACATGCGTGGCAGCTGCGGCGGAAGCTGCGTCGGCGGCGTCGGCGGGGCCCGAGGGCGTCCTCTCCGCCGCCGCCAGCACCATCGACCGCAGCTCCTGCACTTGAGCCTCCACGGCCTTGTGTCGGTCGTCGTACTCCTACGGCACGGCAAATGGGCAAGAGGCGCAGTACAGTGAATACGAAATGCGCGTTGGTTGCTCACGGCCGCTGGCGGTTGGCTGGCAGCGGGAGGTGAGCGCGAATCGGCGCTCCGTCCCGCGTCTTCGACGAGGCCTCGCGCTGCGGCGGCCGTGAGCCAGAGCTCACGCAAGCCAAGTCGGCCCCGCACAAGATCTGCCTTTGATGCCGTGTGGGCGATCGCACCCGTTCCGAATGGACCGGCGCACACGGCACACCTCCCGCGCTCCCGCGCGAGGGCCCATGCCCATGCCCATGCCCATGCCCATGCCCATGCAGCCCCCCGCCCGAAATCCCGCGCGAAATCTCTCGCGCCTCCAAGCCACCTAAAGCGAACAGGACAGGTTGAAAGGGGGTAACGATTCACTCGCGCCCTAGAGTCCCCGCCCTGCCTCCTTCACCCTTTCGTGATCCTGGCGCGGTTGCCGTTACCTGCAAGCGGTTGGTCATGACCTCGATGCTCTCAGCCGTCAGATCCGCGGCTTGTCCGACGTCAGCCATCTCCCGTACGACGTCGCCCAGCTGCCGTTCAACTTCGGACACATCCCGTACGACATCCTCCAGCTCACTTTCCATGGTCGTAACTCGGTCGTTCAGGCCCCGGATGACCGCGCTGGCCTTGCCGCTGAGCACCGCCGCCTCGCCGCCGCCATGGCCGCCGCCGGCAGCGCCGTCGACACCGCCGTCGGCGCCTCCAGCCGCGCTGGTGGCGCCGCTGCCGCGGACGCTGCCACCGGAGGCAGGGAGATTGCCGGTCGATATCGCCCGACGGAGGAAGCTCAGACCTGCTGACGAGCCCCGCTGAAGCGGGCTCGGCGCCGCAGGCTGGGCGCCGGCGGCACCGCCGTGGATGCTTCCGCCCGCGGCTCCGTAGGCGCCGCCGCTGCGGACGCTGATCGTGCTCTGACGCGAGGGGCCGGCGGCGCTGATACGCGCCAGCGGCGGCGATGCGGTGGCGGCGGCGGCGGCCTGCTGTGCCTGCAGCGCCGCTTGTATCTTGACGGCGGCTGAGGCAACCTCCTTCGCAACCGCAAGTGCCGCCTCCTGGCGCATTGATTCCAGCTCATGGGCGTTGGCGGCCGCGGCCAGATCCAGACTCTGCCGTACCTCAGATGCCAGGTTGTCAAGCCGCCGCTGCACTTCCGCCAACAGCTCCCCGCGTGCCGCCGCCACCGCCGCCTCCGCCTGTTCCGCCGCCGCCGCCCCTGGCTGGGCGGTGCCAGCGACCACAGGAGTGCCAGCCGCTGCGTCACTGGCACCGCCGTCTCTGTCATCCGCAGCAAGAGGCTCCATCGCGGAGCCGCTCGAAAGACCTGGTCGCGCGTCGACCGTTTCCGCAGCCGCTTTGCCTCCCGTGAACACTGTGCCGTCGGCGGAGGCGCCGGCGGAGGCGCCGGCGGAGGCACCGTCTGCCAACCGGGCGGGGCGGACATCACCTGGCGACGAGGCGCGGGGGCTGCCTGCGCCTGTGTCAGCAGCGCCGCTGGCAGCCTCAGACGCAGCGGCTTGTTTGGGCCCGGACGCTCCATGGCCGCCCTCGGCGTGCTGCTCGTCAGCCGCCGCCGCCGCCACCGCGGCCGCCCAACCAATCGCACGCGGGACCGCTTCCTCGGACACGCCTGACTCCGACGCCGCCAGCGGCACCATCAACGGCGCCGCCAGCCCGCCCTCGCCGGCGCCTAGCCGCGCCCTCAGCGCCGCCAGCTCCGCCGCCAGCGCGCGAATCCGCTCGTCCGCCCTGCCGTACAGTTCCTCCAGCCGGGCGGACAGCTGCTGCACGGAGAGGTGCTCGTACGACGACTTCTGTTGTACGCCGACATTGTGGGACGAGGTTGTCGTGGACAGCTGCTGGTGCTGTGTGTGCAGCCTTACGGATCCAAACACCAGCCCTCCAGCGGGGCCCTCGCGACGGAAGTGCAGCTCGCGCGTCATTGAGGCCTCCGTCGCGTCGGCGCCGGCGTCAGCCTGCGCCGCTGCCGCTGCCGCCAGCAGCGCCGCCAGCTGTTGCGGATCGACGCCGCCGGCGCTGACGTCGACTGGCGGCAGCTCCGATAATGATTCTGAAAGGATAATCTGTGACCCAATGACCTCCGCGGACGGCGGCCCAGGCGGCACCGTAATCTCCTCCACGTCGGCATCCGTGGTAGCAGCGCCGAAAGCGCCATCAGGCAACGCCGCCGGGGCCCCTTCCACCATGTCCATTTCGCCCTCCACAGCCGCAGCGCCGCCGGCCGCGGAAGCGGAGGACCCTCCCGGCACGGCGCCGAGCTTTCCCTCCCGAAGCGCAGCGGCGGCGGCCTCTGCCAGCCTGGCGTCGAGCCGCCCTGTCGCCGCCGCCGCCGCTACCGCCGCCGCCAGAGCTGCCGCGGACGCCGCTGCCAGCCTTCCGTCGAGCTGCGCCTCCACTTGCTCCTTTACCGCCACTGGGAGCTGCTCCGCCAGCTGTGCCGCCAGCAGCGCCGCCAGTTGCGCCGCCAGCGCCTCTCTCGCCGCCGGGGCCTCCAGCGCCTCTTGAACTTGGGACGCCAATGTAGCCGCCGTAGGGGCCGCCGTCGCAGCTGCCAGGGCCTCCCTGCCGGCCGGAGCGGCCAGCGCCGTCGCAACAGCAGCCAGCAGCGCATCACTTGCGGCAGGATCAGCCAACACTACCGGAAGAGCCTCTGCCACCGCCGCCGCCGTTACTGTTTGACCCGCGGGAGCCGTCGCCGCCATCGCCGCCGCCGCCATGGCCTCCTGCGCTGCCGGACCCGCCAGCGCCGATGGCAGCTGCGCCGTCAGTGCCGCCGCCACGGCCGCCGCCAGCCGCCCCTCGTCTTGCAACGCCTCCTGCCCCTGATTCCGCAAATGCTCCAGTGCCTGTTGGCCCTGTTGTTGTTCCTGCTGCCCCCGCTGCTGCCGCAACGCCCCGACGGCCGCTTCCAGCTCCTCCAAACGGGAAAGCAGTGGCGGCAGAGCTGCCGCCACCGGCATTCCCGCCGCTGCTGCTGCCGTGTCGCCGCCGCCGCCGCTGGTACCAGTGCCCAGCTGGCTGGAGCTAGAGGCGCCGACGGCCTCGGCGGCGGCGGTCTCGTCTGCGGTCTCCGTCGCACTTGCCGACGGCTCTCCTCCAGCAGCACATAGCGGCGGCGGCGGCGACGGTGCATTGGCGGGCGAGGATCCGCCCGAGTCAGCCCCCGTCACCGTCACTCCGCCTTCGCCCGCAGCGTTACTGCCACTGTCAGCGGCGGTGGAGGCCGAGGTCCTCACGACCAC
>LSYV01000167.1:3711-24173 GCA_001584585.1 Gonium pectorale | reverse complement strand
GGGCATGGGGCCCGGGGTGTGGGGCCGCATGGACTGCCGGTTTCTACGGCCGCCGCTGACCTCGGCGCCTAGTCTGCAGGGCACGCCTCTCCCAGGGCGCCATCTATGCGCGGGACGTTCTCGGCGCCGCCTGTATCTCCGGGCCACGCTGCGCCCTCGTTCCACGGTCTCCTGGTCACCTTGGGTAGCCGTGCGGCCCGTGGCCCGTGCTTGGCCGCGCCCGTTTTCTCGCGCCGGTCTTCGCCCCCGTCTCCGACCATTCCCGTATGACCGGTAGTTGCACCCCCCCTCCGCAGAACCATCCCCGTCCTCTTCACCTACCCACACCCCCGACCCACGCCCTGCGCGCAGCCCAGCCCATGCCCGTCGTTGTTGCTATCCAAGTCCATATCCCGTCGCCTACCGTTCCTAACTCGCACCCCATTTCCGGCCATGCCCCGCAGCCCAGCGCGCCGAGTGGCGTCTGCTATTCAGCTCCCAGCGTGATGGCAAGTCCTTCAACACCTTCTTCGGCCGCGTGACTGCGCAGCCGGGGCCCACGCTGCTGCTGCTCCGCGACAAGGCCGGCCGCACCTTTGGCGGCTACGCCTCGCGGCCATGGGCCCGGAGCGGCTCCTTCTACGGTGACGTCAGCTGCTTCCTCTTCAGCCTGGAGCCGGCGCTGCAGGTGGGGCCGCTGCTGCTGGAAGTGAAGGGGGGTCGCAGGGGCCGGTATGGCGTTATCGAGAATGAAAGGGGGGCCGCAAGGGCCGGCGCTGCAGGTGCGGCCGCTGCTGGGAGTGAAAGAAGGGCCGCAGCTGGCGGCTCGTGTGGTAGAGGGCGGGGTCGGGTAGGCGGTGAGGGGGAAATCGGGGCGCGGTTTGCGGGCGAAGGTGGAGGACGGCGATGGGGGGGGCGCTGAGGACGCGGGAGCTGCGGCGCCAGCTCCGTGACGAGCGATGTGCGACTCCTGACGAGCGGGCCCGTAGGGGCTTCTTCCATTGGGTGTCCGCCCTGCAGCCAGCGGAGCGGGTGTGGGGGGTGCGTGGCAATAGCCCCACCCACACCCGGCTAGCCGGCTTAGCAAGTCTAGATTACCAAAACTCCTAGCGGCGTGGTATATCACGTGCCCGGGCCGTGGAAACCATGCATGATGAAGCCATACACCTCCCACGCCCCGGCCTCCTACGGCACGGCACGGCCCCAGATCTTCCCTGCCACCGGCATCAACGAGAACTACCAGTGGTGCGGAGTTGGCTTCAGCCAGCTGCCGTCCGGACTCGGCTGGGGCGGCGCCGCGGGCGCGCGCTCTGCTGGCAGCGGCTTGGGCGGCGGCGGCGGCGGGGCGGCGGTAGGCGGCGGCGGCCACTTTGCGCTGTACGTGGAGCCCTCCCTGGACGAGGGCATGAGCCGGCCGATCGCGACGTACGGCAACAGCCCGCTGGCTTCAGAGCAGGTGTTCCAGGTACGGGGTCTGGCATGTGCGGCGGCGGCGGCCCGCGGCTTTCGGAGGGGATGTTCGATACGGGTGGCGGAAGGGGGCGAGGTCCAGGCGGGCGTTTTGGGTCGTGGATGCGCGAGGCGCAATGGCTGGGGGCCCATAGGAGGGCTGGCGTGGGGAGGGGCGCGGCTGTGTCATTGAACAAGCCACCACGGACCAAGGGGGTGGGCAGTTTTCATCGGCAGCTTGGCTTGTGCGTTCGATGGCAGCAGCCCGCTGGCTCCGATGCTTGTCTTCAGTTAAGGATTGCGGAGGGGTTGGGAGAGGCGGGGATAGCCCGGGGACATGGGGCAGGAAAGGGCGGTGGGGGCACACTCCTGCTAGGCAAGGGGCGAGCGCTGCTGGGGCTGATGGCTGGCGGCTCGTGGGGCGCCTTCGTGGCGCTGCGCGCTGCGCTCTGCGCCCCGCATCCCCCTGCACACGCCTGCCCCGCACCCGCACCCCACCGCCCGGAACCCCGCTCCCCGCAGATCGATACGCTCGAGTGCTGGCTGCTGCAGCGGCCGGAGGAGGAGGAGGAGGCCGCGGCCCGCGCGGCCGCGGCCAACGGCGGTGGCGTGCTGGCGCGGGGCGCGCAGGACGCGGCTCTGATGGAGCTGGCTGGCTTCAAGCTGCACAGCAAGGGCATGGTGGCGGAGCCGCTGGAGGAGGACTAGCGGCAGGGCGGGTGGAGCGGGGGCGGGGCCGGGGCGGGGCGGCCGCCGGCCGGCGCGTCTCGGGCACCAAATGGGCATCACAAAAGAGTGTGTATGGGACTGATGACGTGAGTTAGCGGGTGGGTTGAGGGGTGGTGTTGCGCAGTGCGGTACAAAGAGAGAGCGACCCGGTGGCGGGGCCCCAAGAGGAGGCCAGGGCTGCAAGGCCGGGTCCCAACCCCAGAAGGCGAAGGGGGCGAAGAGTACTGCCTTACCTCCCGGCCCTGGGAGCCCCGGAAGAGGGAGCTGAGGCCAGCGCGAGAGGGGCTGTGCGGGTAGGGCACTGATGAGGATTGGGGGGGAAGAGGCGTTTCGTGGAGCGTAGTGGGGTGAGCGGCGCCGCAGCCGGAGAGGGGCGCTCGGTGCGGCCTCCTGTTGCGACATGCCTGCTGATGTGGGCGGCCGAATGCGAATGGAGGGTGGACCGGCCAGCTCCGGGCTCGGGACTCCGGACTCGGTTCAGCGCGGATGAAGCAGAGCGGCGACGGCTCCGTACCGCGCTCTCGTCTCACGCTCAACACACCATGTTGTTTGTCGGCGCCTTCCCCTCCCTTCTTTTCCCTTTCCTGGTCCGTACGCGCCAAGCTTGCTGTACAAGCATGGCTGTACGTAGGGCGAACTGCAGATAGGGCGGCTCGCTGTTGCCGCGGCCCGTGTTGACGCCCCGCAGACCGCAGCTGCGGACGGAGTTCACCTGTAGTTGTACGGCAAGCGTGCGGTCGTTCGAGGCTCCTGCATGCATGCTATGCATCAATAGTTGCATTGCATTGGGACAGAGGACGTGGCTGTCTAGTGCTGTTGCGGGCGGTGCACCACTGGGGTTTATGTGTCACGGGGGGGGGGATGCTGCGGAGCGGTGAGCGAGTTCCAGGAGATGTACGAGCTGCACGGCGAGAGGGACCGCCGGCAGTGTGTGGCCGACCCCCGGGCCTTCGCCGTTGACGTGCGTTAGCGGTGTGTGTGTGTGCCCTTCGCTTTGCTGCCTGTACGTTACGGTGTGTGTTATGTTCCGAGCACCGCACACGTCGCAATCGCTGCGAGCTGTTGACAGGGTTGCCTCAGGTTCCCCACATGATGCCCTCGCGAAGGTCTCACGTGGTGGAAGTGACTGGGAGGTGGGGCGAGGCTGGTCCTGCCCAGCCGCCCCTAGCCACCTGAGCCACCAACACTGGCGCCGTAATGATTCAGGGCCCCCGCTTGCCCTGCCTCACACCGTACCCCTTACACCCGACACCCGCAATTGTGTGCCGTGATGAGTGAGTGAGTGAGTGTCAGCTGTCCACAGCACGTCAAAATCGATGCCTTTGATGGCGCGAACGCATAGCTTGGGCGGCGCACGTACGGCAGCACGCACATCGTACTGACGGACCAGGAGGGACCAGACCCGATGGCCTTCTCACCTGTCCGTTCATCTCGATCCAGCGCTGAACTATAGGCTAAAGTGTGGCTACGTCGCCATGCACTGTCTCCTTTCCAACCGCTAGTCTCAGATGACGGGGTGTTGCAGCCGTGTCGCAACTACCTGTCGCCCAGGGATCCTCCATCTTGCCCCACTCTAGCCCTGTCCTCCATAAGCCCAGATGGCATCGCTGCAGCCCTCACAAAGCGCAGCCGTGCTGCCGCGTCTTGCCTCCGTCTTGCAGCATTTTCCTCCAGTAGCTTTCGCTTTTGCTTACGGCAGTGGAGTTCATCACCAGCCCGGACTATATGAAACGGAAACAGCAGGAGCTCGCGCCGGCGCTGCAGCATCCGGCGTCGATGCCGTAGTCGCTGACCGAGGTGAATCAACGAGAGCAAGCCCGGCAAACTCGAACAGTTCAAGAGCCGGTGCTGCTCGCGGCCCCGTGCTGGACTTTATCTTCGCGGTCCCGGATGCACATCAATGGCACCAACAGGTGGGTTCGCTCTTTGTGAGGTCCCATGGGCGGGGAATTGGTCTGGGCAATGTAAAAGTTCCCGAGAACACACCGTCAGCTATCACTTTGTCGCTGCTTGAGCACGACGGGTAGCACAGCACTGCAACCAAGCCTCGCTCAACCCTCCTGATAACCCCGTTGCAACTCCATGCCCTCATCCCGGCCCTGCTCGGTACGGTAAGGTCGCAAGCCTCACTGTCCCAGACAGCCTGCAGCACCAAAGGCTCCCGCCATCTAGTTCCGTTCCTCCGCTCCCACACCCCTCTCTGCTGCTCCACGCTGCTCCCGGCCGCGCCCGACCGGTCCCACCGCCCGCAGAACTTGCAGCGCAACCCCGGCCACTACTCCTGGGTGGGCAGCCTGGGCGCAAACACGGTAGGTCAGGGCCTTGATTTTGAACAGGAGTGGATTAGCGGGGCGCGTGTCCGCCGCCGCCGTGCACGACAAGCGCTGCTGCTCGTTCATGTACCGGCGGCTTGCTGTTCGTGCGGTCTGTGGCTATGCCAGCGGCTTTCGCAGCCGACACCGATGCCGTTGTTGGTTGGTCGTTGTTCGAGCGTCGTACCGCAGCGCCGCATGTGTATGTATGTGTAGGTCTGCGGCATTGCGGAGGCGGTGGGCGTGGGCGTCCACTTCAACACGCTCGTACCGCTTGACCCCCAGGTGAGGTGCGGCGGTTGGGGGAATTGCCGTACTGACCGTACGGCGGGGAGAATGGGAGGGGCCATTTCCCTTGGTCGACCACCGCCAAGCACCGAATGGCGTGCGAGCTTCGAGGCCACGTGGTTCGATGAGGCCGGGTGCAGAGGGCCGTCACCTTCTGCACAAGTCACCGCCAATGCAAGCACTGTGCCCTGGCCCTGCCCCTGCAGCGGCGCTTTCAGTTGTGTCCCACAGCCAGCCTGATGACTCCAGCATGATCCATCCGTTACCCTGCCCCTCTTTATCCCTTCCAGACGACTATCAAGTACGGGGTCATCGAGTCGGCCACCCTTCAGCACGACTGCGCCACCTGGGCCCACCTCTACATCGCCGGCCGCCTGCACAAGCCCGTCACCGCCCTGACGCCCCACCCGCCGCCCGGCGGCCCGCTGGCGGAGGCGCTGCACGCCAACCTGCACCACGCGCTGGCGGCGGCGCTGGTGCTGCTGCCGCCCACGTTCACAGAAGAGGTGTGGGAGTCGGGCGGAGGATGGTGAGGGGGTGCAAACATGATGGCCCGGCGAAGTACGCCGGTGGGGGGGGCGGAGCCAAGCCCGGCAGTCAGCGGGGATGGGGCTTACACCGGCGAAAGGAGCTTTGGAGTGAGCGGCCTCGTTGGTTATCCTCGTTGCCGTGTGACAGGCCTCCCCTTAGGACAGCAGCACGACCGTGCGTGGGAAGCGCTGGAATGCTGCGCAGTGCGGGCTCCGTCGTTCGACGGAAAGCCGGTTTGCCGCCCTCTGTCGCCGCTGGCCGCTGCCGCAGGAGCTGCTCCGGATGGTGGTGGGGCTGAGCTACCGTGGTGACGTGCGGCTGGCGGTGGGCGCCGAGGACCCCCACAAGGTACCCCTTTCCCCTTTCCCCCCGTTCCTCCGAATGCTCCAATAGGCAGCGCCGCGTCCTGGCTTGCTTCACACTACTCCCTAACTTCTAACTACCCCCTGTCGCGTTGTAGCCGTTCCTCCGAGTTTTCCACGTGGGGCCGTTGCGTCCTCCTCGCCCGCCCCACAAACACACACACACATACATGCACACACATCGCGTGGCTGCTGAACGCCGGGGCGCTCTCACCAAACACATGGTCTCAAGCTCCCCTTTCGTGTATCTTGATGCGCAGGTGTCTCGCATTGTGGCGGGCAGCTGGGAGCAGCTGGCGGCCATGTACCTGCCGCTGCTGGCAGAGGTGGGCGGGAGGGGTTCACCCGGCGCACCCCGAAGGGTTGTGCGCGTGCGGTACAACAACAGCGGCCCGTGGGCCGCGCGGCGCATGCCGCTTGCCCTGGCACCCACCGCGGTGCGACGCCATTCCACCCACCGTGTGTCGTCTGGCTTGGCTGGGATGAGGGACAAGCCCTCATGTCCCCGAAGCCGCTCCGGGATTCTGACGGGTTCCCCTCTTGCCCCCGGCTCTTGTCCCATCTTATCCCGGACTCGTCTCCCGCAGTCCGGGCGCTACTCGGCCCTCGGGGTGGAGCCCACCGGCCAGCGGACCAGCCACGAGCGCGGCGGGGCGCTCTGGCGGCAGCCCAAAGACCCGGCAGCCCAGGAGGGCGCGCTGCGGTTGCTGCCCACTGGGTTACTGCACGAGATGGCGGCCAGGTGAGGATGCGGGACGCTGATGAGGGCGGCACTCGGGGGAGGCTCCAAAGGCCGCCACGCAGTGACGAAGTTTTGAGGGCTTCCTTGGGGGGCTCCCTCGGGGGGTGTGCGTGCCGCAGGTCCATGAGCCGTGTCCTCACAGGGACCAGAGGGGATGGGCGGGGCCAAGAGGGTTAGGAGCGGCATGCTGGGGGGGCCACGGCCAGCACCCCACCACCACCCGCAAGTGCTTGGCGGCTCGTTTGCGCGATCATGCGGTGTGTTTGCCCATCCTGCTAACCCGACTCCGTGCGAAACCCCTCGCCGCCTCCCCACGCTGGCCCACCACATTCATGCATCCTCCCGCGTGTGTGACGAGCACACATGGTGGAGGAATCAGGCAGCCCCGGTTGTGCCAGCAGTGTGTTTTCGCACAGCGTTCGCCCATCTACCCACCCGCCCACCCGCGCGCCCAGTCCCCTGCACTCCCCGGGCCGGGCTACCACGCGCCACCCTGCCTCAATCTACAAATGTTTAGTGGCCCCGTTTGCGCCAGCAGTATTTGTCCTTGCATCCGCACCTGCCCGCCCACCTGCCCATGCGCCCCACCCCCCTCACGCCCCAGGGACGCTGGGAATTGTCTTTCCGTTACCTCGCCTCGTCGGTACGGGATGGCATGCGCCTCAGGCCTCTTTAGTGACAACGCCTTCCATCACTTTGCTTTTTTATCCGTAACACCTCACCCCCACCCAGGCTGGGCTACCACGTGCCGCCCGAGCACCTGGCGGCGGGCGAGCCCACCCAGGCCGAGGTGGTGGCGGCGGCGGTGCGAACAGGGCATGCGCAGCGGCTCGCGGCAAACAGCCTCGCCGCAATCGTCCGGCGATCCAGCATGTGAGCACCGTACGGCAGGGGACGAGACCCGAGCGCACGGAAAAGAGCACACATTCGGGTGCCTTGCGGATGTAGGAAGGCGGAGCTGTATGGGGTGGGGGGAGTAGAGAGCTCGGATCGCCAGTTTGCAAGGAGCGCTCCTATGGCTGCCACGGGACGCCTAACGGCCTAAAACGCACAGACTAGGTCGGCACCATGACCCCAACTCGGGGCTTGCGCCAATCGCAACCCCCCCTCCACAAGTGCTCCCTAACTGCCGGGAGGTGGCTAGGCACGAGGAGGTGGGAGACCGGCGTCTCGCGGAGTTCGGCGCCCACTGTGGGCCTCTCCCTTAGCCCGGAAGACGGGCTCCACCCCGCGAGCGGTGGTGCCCGGAACGCGCGGCCCGTGCCTTCCCCCTCACACACACAGTGACCCAAGCCCGCCCCCCCTCTCGCCCCTTGACCGCTCCCTTGGCGCAGGTACCAGGCGGCTGCGGGCCTGCTGGCGGCGGGCGGCGGCAAGGCGGTCCAGTACGTGGGCGCCAAGGTGGCCAAGGCGCTGCGGCCGCTGCTGGCCGCGCGCACTTCGCCGCCGCCCAAGCAGGGCGCCTAGTCAGGCTCGTAGCGGCGCGTTGCAGTCACTGCCGCCGGCTGTTGCGCTGCGCAAGCGCACTCAAGGGGCGTGTAGGCGCGCTCTGGCGGCTGAGGCGGGACAAGGGCAGAAGGGCCGCAATGCGGGATGGCACGTATGGTGCTGTATGTGGGGTGCTGCTGGACGGAGGAGCGCCGCCAACAAGCAAACCCACCAAATGGCAGGAGGCGTCACCGCGTCAGGCCCTCCCCGCCTCCTCTGCGCCTTGTACCCGGACGTCCGATGCGGGGACCACCGGTGCACCGGCACGGCCACCCTGTACCCATGAAGGATGACGTATGTCATCTTGCGCCGCGGTGGCACGGATAAGCGATAGAAAATGAGGTAGCCCGCGATGTGAAGAGTCTGTATAGCGCCTTGCGGGACAGCGCCGTTGGGAACCGGACCGGCTGCAGTATGGTGCTGAAGTGGGGCTGGGCGCGGGCTGCGGGCACCTTGCCGATATCAATACCCCTATGGGTCCCTGCATTGAGCCTCGAGTCAGCCCATGCCTCCGCCGCCCCCCGCCCTCCCCGGCCCTGCTTGCGCAACTGAGCCTCGGGCGGCGGGGCAGCAGCCAGGGTCCTCTTCGAGGAGAGCCCACGAGGTCTCGTGATTTCATGAATGAGCGTCGTGGAATTATGCCCGGTTTGTCGTGTACGGTACTGGTATGACAACCATGGGGTGGTTGCGGCCAGGCGCTGGGCTCGTGGGCTGTGAATGTCATCCATGGCGCTGCGTACGCTGTGGAGCTGTGTGGAGGGGTGGCTAAGAGCCGGATTAAGCGAACGAATGCAGGACCCTTAAACCTAGCCCCTCTTTGAGCGAACGCGTGAGGAGAGGTGATGGCCTGGACCCGCTTCTACCTACTTGGTCTACCCGCTTGATTGCCGATATGCGTGACATGCTCAGATGCGAAACACCTGCAGGCAATGACCGCGCGCGAAGCAATGGAAATGAGTTTTTGGCAAGGGATGCATATCGCGGAGCCGCTGCTGGGGTGTGAGGTACGGTGCATGCCATCTGACGAGTTCATGCCGAGGGCCATAAGGCTGCACCAGCCGAGAATCGCACTCGGGTCAACACCGGAGCAAGGCCCGTCACACCCCCAAGCCCTTCTGCAGCCGCAGTTCGGAGTACGGCAATGCACGGCACGCGATGAACGGGCCGCAGGGCGTGGCCCCACGCGGCCCATCCGATGGGTTCACGACAGCACCGAAACTGCGGTCCAAGTCCTCAGCCAGCCACTCCAAAAGAACCTCCAGCCAACGCACGTCCGATCGCTCTCCGGCGAATGCACGGCGCGCCGTACACCGTACACCATACAGCCGAGTACTGTACACTGGCCGGTTGAGCGATACCAGGCTGCTGCCACCGCATCTCGAAGATTGGGGCACTGCCCGCTGGCGGCGGACTCTGGTCCGCCACGTGCGGCGAGTCGGCTGCCCGGGTCTACCGGTGCACGCCCGTCACAGCACGTCACAGCACGTCATGGCCCTCGCTGCCCTAACCCAGCCGATGTGCAATGGCCCCGCCGGCGCTGGAGGCCGCCGCGCGCGGTTGTGGAAAATGCCGCCACGCCAGCTCAAAGCCAGAAACGGTTAGCAGGGGATTCCTGGCCCCGCCTATGCCTGCTGCTGAGGACCGTGCTTAGACCGCGCGCTGGCCCGGCTGCGCATCGCCGATCTCGACCAGCCGCTGCAGCGCAGCCACCAGAGCGGGCGGCCAGCGCGTGTTGAGCGCCACCCAGTCCGGGTCGCGCCACCGGCCGCCCAGCTCCAGCGCCGCCTCCAGCTGCCCCTCCGCCGCCGCCAGCTGCCCCTGGCTCCACAGCATCGCCGCCAGGCTGGTGTGGGCCTCTGCGGACGGACGGATCAGCGGCGGCGATGTGGATTAGGAAGGGCCGACCGCAGCGTTTCTCCCAGGGTTGTTATGGAAGGGGAATGCGATGTCTCCATATGCACCATGGAGTCGTTGGACAAAGTTATGCGGCTTCAACACCCGTTGTACGGTCTCTCAGCGGATATCGGTCTATCGCTCGGAAAGGCGCGGCGCACGTCACACCCATCCCGCCCTGGCCCTGGTGTGTGAGCCGCAAGGCAGAGCACCGCACGCGGACCCCACACAGCCCATGGACCGAGGTGACCCCCCCCCCACGCCCCTCCCACCTGCGTAGTTGGGGTTCCTGCGGAGCACGCCCTTGACGGTCCGCACCGCCGTGTCCACCTGGCCCACCTGCAACCGCAAAATAATTCTCTTTGTGAGATTGAGAAACCAACCCGCGCAGTCATACTACTCGGGGGTGGCCGGGGTGACCGGGAACAAGCAAGCTGCGTGGCATCGCACGCCCAGAGCCGCCCCGACCCTTGTGAGGCCCGTGCCGCCCGCCCAGAACCCGGGGACCGACATTCGAAAGCCTACCCCAGCTTGTCAAGTGCCGTCTGCGGACTGTCCAGGGCTACGAAGCGCTCCCAACCCATGTATACAGAGGCCTCATATTGTACGGGTATACCAGAAGCAGAGGTGATGTGAGGCCCAATTTGCGCCAAAATCCGTTGTGACAGGCCGCCAACGCCCACCCAACGCCCTGCATATGCCTGCGTGCCATCCGCAACCTTGCCAGGGGCTCCCTAGCGCCCCCAAACCTTCATACTGGCCCCTATGAACGCACGCGCCTGGAACTGAAGCTGCGCGGAACGGAGGCGGTAGCCCGCGATGCCGGGGGCCAGGTCGGCTGCCGTCGAGAAGCACGAGAGAGCGGCGTCATAGTCCTGCAGCCGGAGCTCCACGTTGCCCTGCGTTCAAATGCGCAAACAACGACAAAAGTCAATGGCAAGTAGACAAGCAGCGAGCAGGCAACCTAGCTGGCGGGCCCCGCTGCCCTGCGTGCGTCACGGGAGTTGGAGGAGGAATGGAAAGGGGGGGTGGGTGCGGGAGGACATGCCCAAGCACTGGTGGGGGCGGACAGGCTGTACTGTCTGGTGCGAACGGCGGGAACGAACGGTTGACGCGTGGAAAGCGGGTGGGGCTTGGCAGGCATGGGGACAAGGCGGGGTGCAGACGTGGGTTGGCCGCCGGGCGGGGCCGCGAGGGCCGCGACGTGGGGTGCACCGCCGTGACGCCGATGAGGCAAGGGGCCGGGTAGCAGCGGCGCAAGCACGCGTCAAGGGCGTGCATTTCCAAAGCCATCTTGTGGCCCGAGAGGCTGGAAATGGACCAGATGTGGGAACCCTCATGGGCTTCAGACGCATCTGGTCGTGTCAAAGAGCGCGTCAAAGAGGGCCTACACGGCTTCCCTATGAATTTAGACCAGGGCCATCGTTCCGGCTTCAAACTCCCCGCGCTCGCCCGCATCTGAACACTGGACAATATTGTTCTCGGCCAGCGGGGCACGCCCCTTGTCCCGCCCTCCCGGCCCTTGCTGCACGGCGCCGAACACTCCCACACACACGAAACCCACCTTGTTGAACCACGCCGCGAACTCCTTCCCATCCCGCGCGATGGCGCTGTCGCAGTCCGCGAGGGCCTCTTGCCACCTGGTGGCCACCAGAGCGGGGAACAATAATCAACGGTTGGGGAGGGCGACAGGCCATACAACGGCAGGGGCAGCTTACACGCACCCGTTTGCAAATGAACGTAATGGCTTTATAAACATCTCTCCTGCTGCACGCTCGGCAGGAATGTGAGTGCCTCCCGGTCTCTATGCCAACGCCGTACCTGTATGCCGTTCCCTCTCGGGCGCCCCCTCCCCTTGTCGAAGAATTACTCCCGTACACTGACGACTAACACGGCAAAAGCTACACCAGTAACTGCCGATACGCACCTCTCTCCCGCCTCAGCCGGCCGCCCCTCCGCCGCCAGCTGCAGCCCGAGCTGCTCCAGCGCGATGGCGCGGTTGAGGTACGGCACCGGCGCCTCCGGAGCCAACTGTACGGCCTGGCTGTAATCGTCGTAAGCCTGCTTGGCGCGGCCCTGCGCCGTAGACGTCAAGGTTCAAGGACTGCTGCTAACTGCAGGAAGAAATCTGATGCACTTTGATGCGCACGACTTGACTGTACAAACAGACCATGAGCAATGGTAAGCGTTGTGGCTGTTTGTTCCAAGCGTCTCGGTGCCAAAACTTGTTGTGCTAGCATGCCTTCCGGGTCCGCGGCGAGTCAGTTACCCCTACCCGAGCCCCATGCGGCGCCCCTGGCAGACCACCGATGGCCATCAAGCGCACGCGAATCAGCGTACAACGTGCGTGAGCCGTACACGCCGTACCTGCGACATGTGCACGTTGCCCAGGTTCGACCACACGGAGGCGGAGGTGGGATCCTCGTTCAGCAGGCGCGCGAAGATCTGCGGCAGGTAACGCGGCACGAACGATCTCTAAGAGAGCTTTCTTTCCCAGATTTCCGGCAGCTCAACGCCACAAACGGCTTCCCTTCCAGGGCGAGATACATGGACCGCAAGGCGTGCCTACGCGCCTTGGAACACGATGCCTGCATCCTTGGTGAGCACAGACGACAGGGCATGCGGCCCGAGAGCATGCCATGCGAACGGTCCTGGTCCTGCCTGCCCTGCTGGGTGCGCTGCTGGGTGCGCAGTGCGGAGCCGGAAGGCGCTTGATACCGGAAGCCGTCGCAGTGGCGGCAGTGGCGTGAGGGACGCGAGCGGGGCGGCCAAACGGCCATTCCTCCCCGCGTACCGTTGACCGCAGGAGCAGACCGGTACGCGGCGCCGCAGGAGCAGACCGGTACACGGCGCCCGCCAAACTCGTTCCCAAGGCACTATCACAAGCGCTCACACCACCCACCAACTCTGCCTTGGCGAACTCCCCACTGGTGGCGGCTCGGAGGCCTGTGGAAAGGGGACGAGCGCAGTGGCAGCAGTGACACACGATTTCGCCCCACGGGATGAGCGGCTCCCCGAGTGGACCGTCAGTGGACACGTGAACGAGCGGACGCGCGGGGGCCCTTGGCTGCAACTGCATGTGGTCACTTACAGAACCTGATCTTAACCATAATTTGTAGTCATGGACCACCAAAGCTCTGTTGTCGCAGCATGCAGTATGACGCACGTTGGCTGACGCGCAAAGGAATGGAGGACGGCGCCCGATGGCACCACCGAACGGCCGGGCTCCCCAGGGCATCTCACCCACGCGCTCTGCCGATCCGACGACACGTCTCAGGGAACCAGCAGCTGTACACAGCGTCGGCATCCCAACCCCCTTTGGCGTCTGATCCCTCGCCCTGCACCGCAAATCCGCGTCGGAGCCCACCGAAAAAAGGTTGTGGCCGTGTGCTGTGTCGGTCGCGCACACCCTCCCGTGCGCTGATGCGTTGCTTTAGCTGCTGCTGCGGTCAGCCCTGTTCGCTGATCTTGTCCCCACCCGCACTCGCACCCACGACGTCAGCTCCTAACTCCCCCGCGGCGCTCGCCTCTCAGCCTCACCCTCGCGCAGCTCGGGCGACTCCACGTCTGCCAACCGGACGGTGCTCGCCTGCACCGCTGGGGGGACCATCCAGGAGGCGCCGAGCATCGCGACCGAAAGCACCAGAGCTTGGGCAGCTGACAGCAATCGCTCCAGCGGTTCAGGAGGCCCATGCAGCTGCCACGACCACACGACCGGGGACGACCGGGGACGACTGGACACCGGATTGCATTTCCATCGCTGAACTGCCCGGGGTTGCGGCCAAGCGCCGGTTAATTGATGGCCGGAGGCGAGGATGCGCATGCTCAAAGAGCCTGGGGGCTACCACAGGCTGTCGAGCGTTTGAATGTACAGTGTCCTGTGAAATTCAGGCCTTCTGTTCTATCCGAGTTAGGATATACAGGTAAAGTCCTAGGCGCTGGTCGGGGTAGCTCTAGTGTCTAGAGGCTTACAATGTGCAGGTCTGTTGGGTAAATATTTGCTTACAAATATAATTCTATTGATGTGCTTGACTCGTCATAGTACTACCGGTAGGGTACAGCGTTACGTTGTTCAAATTGCACGCACGCACGTGATCTGCACCTGTATGGTGTATAGCACTGCACCTACGTTTTGTATTGCTAGCAGACGCGTACTGTGTTGCACTACTGTGTCCGCCGCAGACTCCGTTGGACCCACGGGTCGGGGACGTGGTGTGCCATACACATTGCTGCAGACGATTTTGGAGGGGCGGGTGTGTCCAAGGGTGTGTCTGCATGGGAGGACGGGGAGGTCGCAGGCGGGCGGCAGGTGTCAGCCTGTCGAACTAAGAGGTGTGGTGTGGCTGCCCAAGTTCCCCCCTGCCCTGTTCCTCTTTGCAATTAACCCTCGCCACAGGTTGCGTGCGCCAACCTGCAAAATCAAGATGGGACACGCTGTAGGAGCGACAGCCGCCGCCGGCAGGAATCTAATTTGAAGGTATCCGCGCTTTCCCTAGCATCCGCAGTTCCGCACCTTGCAATGAAGACCGTCTGGTGCTAGGACATGACGTACGGAATTACTGGCTGGGAAGCGGGCCGTGCGTCGCGGAATGTGTAGGTGGGGCGGAGCGGAACTGCGGAAGGCAGCGCACAGAAACGTTTAACAGAAACAGGGAATGCCACACCTACGTTAACATACACCCGAAGGTGCGATGTTGTCAGTAGGGTGCCGGGTACAATGCATGGCGGCTTGGCGGGTGACGGAGACGAGCAGACCGGCCCTCCAGGTGTAGAGCGGGCAGCGGCTACGTTACCTGGTGAGGTGTGGCGCACACACCACCTGGAGTTCTAGTGGATGTGATGGACAAATATTTGCCTGCTGGTACGCACATGTGCTGTGGTACGGGCGTGCTCGGCGACTCTGAACCGCACTCATGCATCGGTGGTTAGCGGCACACTGAGGCTACCTACCATCTCTGCTATGGCGGATCGGGAGCCAATCGGCTCGTGTGGCCTGCAACCCCTCTCTGGGGAGCCTGTCATCTATACATGTATCTGTACCGGGTCCCATGTCAACCGCGTACATGGGTGAGGCTGCGGAACTGCTCGGCATTGGAAACCTCAACGCCCATCATCAGTTGGCCGTTGGGGACAGTGCAGTTGCTGATGATGCCGCTGCTGATGAGGAAGCAGCCAGTGGAGTGACCGGGCCGCCAGCAGTGACCCCCGTGGTGCAGGGCGCTGCTCAGGGTAGGTCGTGCTCTGGATGGGCGAGCTTGCGCGCTGATATTGGGGACGCGGTGGCAGGTCGCGGAGGCTCAGCACAATCGTGTGAGCGGGACGCCAAGGTGCGGTGGACAGTCACGTGTGCGGGCCTTATGGCAGGCTCTCAGTGTTAGGCCGCGGACCTGCCAGGTGCCGCAGGTCCGGGCGCTGCTACACCTGGTCACCATTGAGGAACCTGATGCGCAGCCTAAACAGCTCCAGCCTGGGTTCCACCGGAAGGCCACGGACGCCACTAAGCGAATGCACACGTCTGCACACACCGCCGCTTGCACCGTCACTTCATTTCAACACCGCGGCTTACACATGGCCGTTTGGCACTTGCAGAGCGCGCCGCCACAGTTCGTCTGCTGTGCAGTCATGGTGCCGCCGGTCGCTGTTCTTCGGGTCCTGGCTGAAGGTCTCGGTTCTGGGCGATCATGTGGAAGCATCAGTGCGTGTTTACGTACTTGACACTGTCGGGCATGCTGCTCCTTTCGGATGCACCGGTGGCGGCAAGTTAGGCATTCGTCGCACATGTGAAATAGGGGGATGGGCTGCAGGCTGCATATGACCGCCTGACGTGGTTGCTACCGTACATGTGCGATACCGTATTCCACGCAAAGTTCTGCGTCTTCTTTAGCAGTTCATGAGCCGTGGTGGAAGATAGCGCAGACAGTGACGATCTTTTGACTGCGACTGACCAAAAGGTGTTACATCGTATTCCCGCGCATGCGCATCACATCGCCACTTGCAGTATCAGTGTATCACTCTATGGCCATTTGCCTGTCCGTACCAACAGTGCAACATATGTCAAACACCAACTCAACTCACGATACAACGGGCATGCTGATTGTTCCACTGTGCATTCGTCAGCATCCTGTCTTTTCCACTCTTTTCAACTTCTTCGTACGCTTTGTGCAGACTACGTCACCCTGTCATGCTGGTCCATTCGACCCGGCGAGTGGCAGTGTCGGAAGAAGAGTTGTCTTCCAGGATCTGGATCTGCTACTCCTCTTACGAAGCCACTTAAGCCACGGGAGCCAGCACCCTATCGATCAGGAAGATGGTTGCCTGAGGCGCAGGAATGCATGGCAAAGAGTCAGGGTGAAGCAAGCAAATCAACAGTGCTGAAGTACAGCACAACATTGTTATGTCACGTCGTACACAAACGATGTCCATTTGGTTGCATGCGGACAAGACCTATCACATGTGCTGGCGGTGCAGGCGACGGCGTGAAGGCCATGACGCCCCTGTTGCGGCAAAGCCACTGCATTGCAATACGCATAGCCACTTGCCCACAGTGTACACGCCTGCAGTACGATGCTGAACCAATCTCGTCCTTGACATACAATGCTGTCAGACCCCACACGACTCAAAAAGCCGATACTGGCGCTCACGTTGCCCGTGGAGATGTCGGCCTGGATCACGTTGGCGGTGATGGAGCCCGAGGAGACGGTCAGCTGGCCGCCACTGCGGAGGGCGGCAGGGCGGCAAGGCGGCAGGATTTGCGAGCAAGAAAGTGGTCGTTGCGGTGTACATGCTCGTACCGGTACGTGGCGCTGTGATGTCACGAGATGATGCAAACAACCACGTGCGCAGGCAGGGCGACTTGGATGAGACTGATCGCGCACTGTCTTTGAACGCGCGCACCGACCACGGCATGCCGGGTGCTGCTTGCTCGCATGCGAGGGGATGGACGTGTGCTGACCACCAGCAAACAAACTCGCCAGCAGTTAATCCGTCCGCCACCTCGCTAGATACATACATCCCACGTTCTCCCAAACCCCTCCGAGCGAGCCACCCACGTGTTGGTGACGATCAGCGGGCTGCCCGCGACCGTCTCGTAGGTGGAGCTGCCGGAGGGGAAGTCGGCGGAGGTGAGGGTCTTGTTGGGGATGACGTGCGCCGTAACGGCGGTTTTGCCGCTGCCGCTGGCTAAGTCGGCGGTGGTGACGCCCGAGGAGGCCACGTAGGCCTTGATGGCGTCCTGCGGGGTGAGGGGGATGCCGGGGTGGTGTGGGGTGGGGTGGGGGGGCGAAACGGGGGATAGGAAAGTGGGCAGGGCGACGTTGAACAGCCATGATGTGAGCGAGCAAGCGACTGCGCTTCGGCAAGTCGCGCTGCGCCTCCGCTGTTCCCTGCTGCCCGCGGGTACGCGATCAGCAAGGAAGCAAAACGCAAGGAACGCACTGCGGCGACGAAGCACCTCGTCTTCCGCTCAGGGCGAGGAGCCGCGGACCCAAGTGACGAGATAGGCTGCCGCAGACAACCGCCCCGACCGTCCGCAGCCAACGCTAGTGGCGGCGGCTGCGGCGCTCGCCCTAGCATGTAGCCATACGGGGAACACGGCTGCATTACTCACGTCGGAGGGCACGAAGACGGTGGAGATCTTGTTGAGCAGGTCGGCGTCCAGGCCGGCAGCGCTGGCGGCGGCGCTGCCCCAGGACATGGGAGCCGAGGACAGGACGGAGGTGGCCATTGTTGGTTAAGGTGGAAGCTGGTGTCTGAAAATTTAGGTAGCTCAGCGCAAGCGAGATGCCAGGGGAGATGCAAAAGCTTGTGGGGCTCTTGTGGAGTAGGGTCGAAGAGATTTGCACGATGATCGTGTATGGTGTTGGGGGTAGAGTCGGTTCTCCTTTTATAAGGCGCACGGAAACGTGGTTGCGTCAGAGAGGCGGTGGGGCGTGGCCTGCTCCGACGGCCGCTGCTGCTAATCGCTTCGGGGGCGCGGAGGCGATCCGCCCCGACGGCTGGCGTGGCTCGATTGCTGGCACATGTGACCCGGTGAAGTCAGGTTATTTTTTGGCGTCGTGGCCGGTCCCGCCATCGCCATCGCATCTGGCCTGGGCAGCGTGGCTCAACGATGTACTCGCAGAAGAAACGCGCTCGCCACGTGGTTCCTATCATGACTACGGCTCTGCGTACGGGCTTCCAGCCAAAGCCACAGCGACGGCCGTCGCATCGCCCTGTCGGAATTACCGCCCTTGCCGCCCCGCCTATCCAAATGCGTCTGCAGCCTTTGCAGCAAGTTTATCAAGGCAGCACATTCGCGCCTGTTACCGTGAGTAAAGAACGCAGGCTGTCGCGGTGCGGCGTGTCGGGCTGTGCGCCAGCCGGGCCCTCCGGCTCCCTGCGGTGAGGCTTGCTCGCGGCGGCTCGCGGTGTGCGTGTCTCCTCTCCCAATAGATGGACCAACCACCCAAACGACGTAATGCCTCCTGTTCGCCTCGACTGGATGGATGCATTCCTTCGCAGCGCTCCGGCCCCCCACCCTCACCACTCGCCATTCACCAGCAACACCCTCGCGCCCGCAGGCGCCCACGCGCATCACCGCGCCGGGCGTGCTCCCGCTGCGGCGCTCCGTGGCTGCCCGCGCCTCCGACGAAGTGAGCTGGGCCACCAAGACGGTGCTGGCGGCCGGCATTGACCCCGTATCCCTGACCGGCCCAGCCACCATCTTCGCGCCCAGCTCCGACGGAGGTCCAGGGCTCCAGGCAGTGGGCGCAGGAAGGGGTCACCCGGCGCGCGCCGTGCCGCCCGTCACCGCCCTTTTCCCCATTCTCCACTGCCCTCACGCCTCACTCCCCGACGGCAGGCCGTGTGCGCTACCTTGACGCCGCCCCGGATGCGTGTCTGTCCACGAATTGTGTGCTGTCTATAGTCCACGGCCCTTTCCCAAGCACTTATCGGTACCTGCAGCAGAGCGTTCGCTGCAGCTTACTGAGGCCGAGCGTCATAGTTCCCCGATCTATCACTCCGTCGAGACCTTCAATAGACCGATTAGCCCGTTCATCCTCCCCGCTTTCTGAACATGCATGCATGCGTGCCAAAGCACCACCGAAGCCCGCCTGTTTCTCACTACTCTCCGATTGGAGCGGCATCACGGTAGTACGGAGGCACAGTCGCACGGATGACACAGCAACCACTGCCGAGCATAAGCGAGGCTCCTGAACATACGGGGCCCAAGAAACAACGACATTCTTGCGGCCCTGCTGCGTTACTTGACAGGACGAGGAGGTGGAGAGCGAGTCAAACAGCAGCCAGAAAGGTGCGGAAGAGGAGCAGCAGGAGGAGGAGCAGGAGGAGGGGAACCGGCCAAGCTCCAGCCACGCCATCGCCGCCACCTCCAGCCCCATGTGCGGCCAGCAACCGTGTGCGTCTTCGCCGTGCGTCGAGGGTCGAGCCGCCGGAGGTAGGCACTGTACGGGGCATGGAGGGGGCCTGCATTTTCCGTACACATGACACCTATTCGCCGAGCGAGTTCGCATGCAATAAGAGAGCTTGATGGCGTTAAATCCATTCATGTATGCCGTTTAACTGCCTTGCTTGCATGCTTGAGCTCCACATGCCGCCTGTCGAACTCATCGTTGTGCGTGTGCAGGTTGGCTACAGGCATCTCAAGCCCAGCATCCTCGCCGTGTCAGAGCTCTTCAGGGCGGTCCAGGTAAATGCGCTGGAAGAACAGGGGAAGAATACTAGGCACGTATGCACGTGCCACCTCCCCTATGGCACCGTCCTGCGTTGTACTTTGTGGTGCCCCACTGCAGCTAACATGGGTTCCCGACGAGGAAACCACGTTGACAGCGGTGTCTCTGATCAGTCTTTGCAGCGGCATGCGCAAGATTCCCACCGTACCCGCGATCTTAACGCCCGCGGCTTCCCGCCCGTTACATGATGCCCTTGCAGGTGCTGGAGCCCGGCACCGCGTCACCAAGAACGGCGGGCGTGCAGATGTCGTCGCGGCGCAATAGCAAGCTCCTCCTGCTGTCGCCTCGCAGCGGTGGCCTCGTGTCGTCCCCGGCGGCCAACAACTAGACCTGCCAGACGCAGGCGTGGTGCTCAAGGTTCGTTGGACGCACATTTCGGCAGACGTGCAATCTGCTGCTGCCGCCTACGCTACATGCGCATTGGCTATGTTGTGGTGAGCGGCTGGTGCTCCGGGATACCTGGATGGGGATGCAGCCTACTTGACAGGCGATCACGGGTCCATCTGGGCGTCGATGTGTACAGAACGGGCCGATTGCAGCCGCGTGGCCAGGCATGTTTGCGACGCTTTTACGTGCCGTATGAAGAAGGGATGCTGGGGCACGCTGGTGCGGGTACTGTCGTACGCGCCTCTGGAGCTTGCCCGGGTCGAGGCATAAAACCTGTTCCTGCCGGTCAGCTATGCATTGTCGAGCCCGCGCTGGTCTCTTAACTGGAACACTGGATAACTATTACGCACTGATCATGTCATGCGGATATGCTCATAGCGCACGCGTGGCGGTGCGGTAGAGCTCGAACTGCAAGCATAGTAATTTGGCCGTGCTGCACTGCCGCGCCATCTTGAGTTCTATTCCAAGCAAAGCGTACTCTAGCAAAGGTGTTGCCGGAGTCTTGCTGCTGCGCCATGCGGCTGCCCGCTTGTGTGTGCCGATGGGAGCCAGCTAGAGACGCCAGATGAGC
>LSYV01000165.1:35429-54267 GCA_001584585.1 Gonium pectorale | reverse complement strand
CCTCCCACGACTCAGGAGTCTCGTATAACTTCGTATAATGTATGCTATACGAAGTTATTACGCGCTTGGAGCCATCCTGAGGGAGTTCTGGCACCCCCTCCTTGCACGTGCCCCTGGGCATCCAGTGTCACTGCCTCGTCCCCCGTCACCAGCACAACCCTCCTGACTGTCCTTCCCACCCCTTCCCCTCTATCCCTCCCCTAGGTGAAGCCCGGCGACGCCATCCGGCCCGGCACCGTGCTCGCCGACATCGAGACCGACAAGGCCACCCTGGCCTTTGAGAACGTGTCCGAGGAGGGCTTCCTGGCGGCCATCCTGGTGCCGGCGGGCTCGCGGGACATCGCCGTGGGGACGCCCGTCGCACTCATTGTCGAGGACGCGGATGCGCTGCCCGCCTTCGCAGACTACAGCGCCGCTGCCGCCGCGACGCCGGCTGCACCGGCGGCTGCGCCGCCGCCGCCGCCTCCGGCGGCTGCGCCGCGCGTGGTGGCGAACTCCCGCCTGGGCCCTGCAGCGCGCATGCTGCTGGAGTCGGCGGGCCTGAGCCCCTCGGATGTGACGCCCACGGGGCCCAACAACATCATCACCAAGGCAGACGTGCTGGCGGCCATCGCCGCCGGGACGCGCCCCGCCGCCCCCGCCGCCGCGGCAGCGCCTCCGCCACCGCCTACGCCTGCAGCGTCTGCGCCGAAGGCGCCGCCTGCGGCCCCCGCCGCCACAGCTGCGCCGGCGCCGGCGCCCAAGCCGCCGGCAGCGGCGACGGCGGCGCCAGCTCCCGCTGGCGGCGGCCGGTACACTGACACCCCCAACACCCAGATACGTCGCGTTATTGCGCAGCGGCTGCTGGACTCGAAGCGCAACACGCCCACCATGTACCTGTCGACGGACGCACGGCTGGACGCACTGGCGGAGCTGCGGGCGGCCCTGGCCAGCCGGGGAACCAAGGTGGCCGGGGCGGCCGGGGGGCTGGGGAAGCGGACGTGGAGGCAGGCTTGGGTTTGAGCCGCGGGTGGCAAGGAAGGAGGGGTCACGGCCGGGTGCGCGGAGGGGGGTGCTCCTGGGAGGCTCGGGGGCCGGGATGTGGGAGCGGCGCGGCCGCCCAACCGCCAACCGCCCTAGGTAACCGCTGATCTGCTAACCGCCAACTAACCGCAGGTCTCGGTCAACGATTGCGTCCTGCGCGCCGTGGCGCTGGCCCTGCGCGACGTCCCCGCTGCCAACGTGTACTGGGACGACAAGGCGGGCGAGGTGCGGCCGTTCGGCGCCGTGGACGTGTGCGTGGCGGTGGCCACGGAGCGCGGCCTCATCACGCCCCTGGTCAAGGGCGCGGACGGGAAGGGGCTGGCGGCCATCAGCAAGGAGGTGCGGTCGCTGGCGGTCAAGGCGCGCGACAACAAGCTCAAGCCCGAGGTGGGCAGAGGGATGGGGTGGGGCGGGGTGGGGGCCGACTGTGGGGTGGGGTGGGGTGGGGTGGGGGGCGACTGTGGGGTGGGGTGGGGGGCGACTGTGGGGTGGGGTGGGGGCGGACTGTGGGATGTGGGATGCGGGTGTAACCTGGGCAGTGAGTGGGGTGGGTGATGGGGGAGGGAGAGAGGGAGGACTCGGTCCAGTGGCACGCGTTCGGCGACATGTGCCAAGGCGGGAAGGGAGGGCCCCGAGTGCCGAAACGACCCATTGGGCGGGGTGTCGTTGGTGCGAAGAGCAGGCATGCTCTGGGGCCCCTGTCACTCTCCAAACACCCACTGCCAAAGCTACTTCCGGCGTTGGGGGGTTGCTGCCTGGGCCGGGGCCTGGGCCGGGCAGCGCGCCCATGGGCTTCCAGCTAGGATGCTTTGGCTCTCCTGTCTGCCTGAGGGCATGTCAGAGCACGCTGCTGTTGCGCATAAAGGACCCATGTCCGCAACCTCCGCCTCCGGGTGAAGTCTGTGAACCCTCCGCGCCGCCCCAAAGTGTCGCCCAGGAGCGAGGAGGCTTCTCTTGCGACCAACTGCTACCTCCATCCCCCCCTTTCGCGCCCCCCCCCAGGAGTTTATGGGCGGCTCGTTCACGGTGTCCAACCTGGGCATGTACGGCATGTCGTACTTTTCAGCCATCATCAACCCGCCGCAGGTGCGGCGGGCGGGCGGGCGGGGCGGGGGGCCGGGTTCTCAAGCCCATGTCCGGGGGCGCTACGGGCGCACCAGGGGCGACACGGGAGCACCGCAGCGGTGCGACGACGCGGCGTCAGGGGACGCCCAGCGGTGGTGGCCGCACGCTGACGGCGCCGCTTATTTGCACCCGGCCTGGGTGTTCCCAACAGCCGGAAGCGGCATCGGCGAACCCCATGCGCGCTGCGCCGGCTGCCCGGGCACGCTCCAGCGCTTCTAGGCTGCCTCCTTCTTGGCAAATCTGCCGCGAGAGGAGAGTGCCACTGCTTATGGCCGAAAGGCTACCAACAAACACGTGTTAGCTTTAGAATGACTGAACATGTGAAGCGCGTGAAACGCTAGACACGGCGAACGCTTGAACCCAGCCCGCCCCCGTGCCGGGTGGCGCGCAGGCGGGCATCCTGGCCATCGGCGGCGGCAAGGAGCGCGTGGTCCTCAAGGACGGCGAGCCGGCGGTGACGAGCGTCATGACCGTTACGCTGTCGGCCGACTCGCGTGTGTACGACGGCGAGCTGGCGGGCGCCTTCCTGGAGGCGTTCCGAAACCACATCGAGCGGCCGTACGAGCTGGTCGGCAGCAGCTGAGGCGGCGCCCGGGGTCAGGCTTGCTCGCAGTGGCTGGCGGCTGGGGGTGGGTGGGTGGGGGGCGAATAAATGGGGAGCTGGCTGGGCCCTGATGGGCCGGTCGGTTCTAAGCGCTAGTCCCGCGAACGGCAACCGGCTGCTTGTCAGCGTACGCGGGCTGCAGGCGGGCAGCTGGCGGCGGCTGGCTATGGGCGAGTTGTGGTTAATGACTACAACGGCAGTAGCCGGGGGCTGGCGGTTTGATGCGGGGCTGGTGGCATACGGGATGGTGTAGGTGTTGGGTGCTGAGCAGTCCGCCGGGCAGGGGATGGTGGGCGAAAAGGGGGATGGCAGCAGGGCTGTCCCGGCGTTGGCCGGGGTTCGGTGGGCCCGCTCGGTTGAAAGCGTTGCATGCAGTCGCCAGTCGGAGGCTGACGGACGCTCGCAGACTTTGGCATCGGTGGGACCCCGCAGTGTAGGCGGCGGAGTGACCGTGTGTGTGTATGCGAAGAGGGAAAGAAGAAGGCTGGGGCTGGCGGCCAGGGCGGGCATGGAGAGCTGCCCATCGGGTTGCCCGTCGAAGAAGAGTCACGGATTGTTGCCAAGGGGTGGGAATCTGGAGGGAGGTGTGTGCTAATGCGCTACACATAGTGCCCGAGAGCGAGAACCTGGATTGGAACAGGACGGCCAACACCGTCGGAGCGCCCGGGTACCCAAACTGGGGTGTGGTGCACACCCCCACCCCACCCCACCGCGGCCACCGGCGCACTCGTCGTTTGCAGTCCCTGCCCGGATGGCCGATTGGCCCCGGGGGGGGGGGCGAAGCGTTGCAGCGCCAGGGCCTCAGAGGCGCGTCCACGGAAGCTGCAGGTCGGAAGGATGGGGTATCGCGTGAGGTGAGTTTTAGGCTGTGCACCAGCTACCTGTGGGAATGCTGCGTGACGCGAGTGCAGGTTACTGTGCTACCCGTGTGTGCGGATCCTGAAAACAGCTTGTTCAAGCCCCTCTGCGTCATGAGGAAGGTGGGCGGGTGGGGCGGTGGGAGGGCAATGGAGGGCAGCGCCTTATGTAGGGGCAGCACTGGCTGGGAGCAGGCTGGCGGCTGTCTGGAGGCAGTGGAATGCCGAGCCCTGCGGTACCACACGGCTCACAGGGGAACACCTTGCCACGCTTGGGGCGACACCCAATTGACGTGTAAATGTCACTTCCGTTAACGTGTGGGAAGACAGGCGTCGCACGGACCTCACAGGCGAAGAACAGCTACCTTGAATTTGCACGTCACTTCTCAGGGTCAGGGCACGACGGCAGGTGACCATGCGTCGAAACCGTGGCTGGGCAGGATCCGCAGGAAAAGGAAAGAACAGCCCCAGTTTGAGAAAGGTCCGTATAACTCTCTGAGTGGATGCCATGTGTCGAAGGCGCATGGTGGCGAAGGGGCCTGCCCGGTTGCGGGTGGCGAAACGGTTCGGTTTTGCGTGTTCAGGAGTCGCATTGCGTTTGGTACATGCTCGCCGAGGCGATAAGGAATGACCCAAGGTGCATGCTGACGTGCTGGACGCGTTGCAGGCGCCCATACCGCCACGATGAGATGAGTTGTGTGTGGGGCCGGGCAGCTTCTAAGCGGCTTCCCCATCCTGGCATGAATATGTTCACCTTCCACATAGCCTACGGCACCGCCTGCAGCACACCCCAATGAGGGCACTGGGTCACATGCGGGCACATGTCGCCGTTACTTCCGGTCGGCGCCCAAAACCATCGAAGTCCATTGTTTTTACATTCACCTCCCCACTGCTGCACCTGTGAGGTATCTGCTACTATTAAATCGGCGGCCCCACAACTCCGTACAGGTTCCGCGTGGTTCGCGGCAGCGGCAGCGGCTTGGTAGCGGCAGCTCCGCCCCAAAACAACGCATCTGTTACTCGTTCTATCTTAAGGGACAACCTAAGGAATAACCTTGTGCGTGCTTCACGCTTCACGCATACGGTTCGCACAACACGAGGACCTAACATAACACTTGTGCAAGCAGTTAGTTTTCAGCTGCTGCGTTGCCTAACTTCTTTATTGGAGGGAACAACAAAGCAGAGAAACCGAGCCGGGGTTATACCCGGCCCGCCATTCCGCCAGGGGCGGGTGGCAACGTGCGCTTGCACCGTTCAATAAGGCGCTGCAAGGCCAAAGTGCTGCGGCAGAGAGCGTCAGGAGAGCTGAGGGGCCGGAGTTGCGGTGCACACAATGGTGCAGCGGAGAGGCGTCCAACTCTGAGGCAAGGCAGGTCAAGCAACTCTGCAGGATGCGGAGAACGCCACGAACAGGGGCGGGTTGCTTTTGGCTGCTCGCCCTTGCCATCCTGGCACTAGCGAGCAGCGGCCCTGGGCGACCAGCCGACGCCCGGACGCAACGCACGAAACGGCCACGGAAATTGGCGCTAACGTATGAGACGTATACGCGTCTCCAAGGCGCGTCGCTGGCGGACGTGCTGCCGGACCGCTTCCTCGTGAAGCTCAGACCGAAGAGCAGCCCCAGCACGCGCAGCGCCACCCTGCCACGGAGTAGGGCTCAGGAAATTGTCGGCAAGATGAAGACAGCTAAAATGTCCGTCAAGCTGCTCCATGAGTTCAACACAGCGTGGGATGGCTTCAGCCTGCAGGCTGACGACGTAGACCGGGCGCTGGCAGCCCTGGACGACGAGTTCGAGGTGCTGTCCATTTACCCAGTGGTGAGATTCCCGGGGGAGGCGGGGAGCAAGCAACGAAACTCACCTCCCCCCGGCCCTCCCCCCCCCCCGGCCCCCCCGCTCCAACTCTGCGTCCACACAGACCCGCCCCTCCCCCCGGCCCGCCTTTTTCTTACCCTGCGCGAGCAAGCCCGGACACTGCCTAGCGCACGGCGGCGACAACAGCCTCTCGAAACCCACGCGCACGCAAAACCCACTTCCTCCAACTCGGTCCTCAACTCGATCGCTCCCGGCCCCCGAACCCCAGGTGTGGCTCCCGGCTCCGGACAGCTCGGTGTCCGAGGTGGATGCTGCGGCCCTGCGCGGCGCCTATCTGGCGGCCGACGCCTCGCCGCCCACCAACGGCACGGTGGCCCGACTGGCAGCGGGCAGCTTCAAGCGGCTGGACGGCTGGGGAGTCAAGGTGGGTGCGGCCGCGGCCACGGACGGAAACCGCCCTGCCCCGCCCCGCCCCCCCCCGCCCCTACCCGGACCCCGGCGGATCGTGCGGCGCACCCCTGGGCTTGTCCCCCCCACCCGGGGGAGCGATGGGGCAACGCGCGGCGCACTGCGGTGCCACTTCGCGCGGGGGCTTGTGGCAGCGGTGTGAGGCAGTCGCTTCGACCCCACGGGCTTGCCCATGCCGGGCATCGTCCGTCGGTCCCCGTGTCTTGTGTTGCGGCGGTCCCTTCCCTGGGAGAGGAGGCCCCCGCGAACCCGGCGCCCCCCACACGCTCAGCCCATCCCATCCCATCCCATCCCAGCTCAGCGGCCCCCTGCCCGATTCCCGACCATCCGTCTGCCCGTCCGTCCGTCCGTCCGTCGGCCCGCCCGCTCGCTCGCTCGCTCGCAGGTGGGCATCATCGACACGGGGGTGGACTACCGGCACCCCGCGCTGGGGGGCGGTTTCGGCCCGGGCTTCAAGGTGGCGCTCGGGCGCGACTTTGTGGGCGACGCCTTCAGGCCGGGCGCCGTGCCGCAGCCCGACGCGGACCCGGTGAGCAGGGGTGGCGGCAGCGGCGGCGGCAGCGGCGGCGGCAGCGGCGGCGACGGCGGCTGTGGCTGTCGTCCTTCTCCGTGCTTGCTCTCCCCACGCTTCCCAACCGTCTCTCTGTGGAGCTGTGGACGATGCGCTCCGCATTCTTTTAAAGTCTGAGACATCCCATCCCAATCCAGAAGGAGAGCTCGGTGCGGGCGGCCCGCCTCGCCGCCCCTCCTATCCCCCGCACACGCAGGCCGGGTGGGCCCCGCCACTTGAACAACCCAACATGATTCCCTCCCCCGACCGCCCCCCCCCCCCCAACTCCCATAGATGGACTGCGCCGGCCACGGCACGCACGTTGCGGGGATCATCGCCGGCAGCTGGGCGGGCAACCCGGGCACGGGCTGGGCCGCCCCGCCGCCGCCCGGGCCCTCCCCGCCCGGAGGCCCCTCCTCATCCGCCTCCTCCTCCCCTCCCCCTCCCTCGCCCGGCGGCGCCGCCGAGCCGGCCTTTCGCTACACGGGCGTCGCGCCGGGCGTGACGCTGGGCGCGTACCGTGTGTTTGGCTGCGCGGGCGGCACCACGAGCGAGCTGGTGGTGGCGGCGATGGACGCGGCGGCGCAGGACGGGATGCAGGTGCGGGGCGGGGCGGGTGGCGTGTGCGTGTGTGTGCGTGTGTGTGTCGGGGGGGGCGCTCGTATGCGGGCGTGGCGCCTTCTCGTGGGAGGGCGCCTGACGGCCAGAGCTGTTTCGGCTCCTCGGTGATGAGGGAGGGTGCGGGAGGCAGGGAGTAGAAGTGGCTGCGCCTGCGGCGACGCTCGGCCCATCCGTCGGCTTGGCCCCCGTAACCCGCCGCTGCTCTTCCACGGCCGTGTCCTCGTGCCCCCCCTCCCCCCGCCACCATCGGTCGGGAGCCCTATGCGCCCCAGGGCTTCTCGACTGAGAATGCCTTCCAACCCTCTATCCCCCCGCCACCAGTGGATGGCAATATGATTCTCAAACCTCCTCTCCGCCCATCGCTGGATGCCAGGGTGATCTCATCCGGCACATGAGTCTCGGACCACGTTCCCCTTCTCCCTTACCCTCCCGTTGCAGATCATTAACCTGTCGCTGGGCGATGAAGGCGCGTGGGGCGGGCCGGTGGCTGAGGCGGCCGACCGGCTGTCCGCCTTAGGCGTGGTGGTGGTGGCGGCGGCGGGCAACGCCGGCTCGTCGGGCCTGTTCATGCAGTCCTCGGTCGCGTCGGCGGACAGCGTCATCTCGGTGGCGGCCGTGCAGTCGTACGCGGCGGCCACGGCGCCGACGCTGACGGTGTCCGTGCCGTCGGCGGCGGCGGCGCCGAGCGGCCGCCGCCGGGTTGACGTGCTGGCGGCGTACGGCGACGTGGCGGCACTGACGGCGGCGGTGATCCAGCCGACGGCGGCCGCGCTGGCGGCGGGCGTCGCAGCAGGCGCCGACGCCGCTGACGGATGCACGGCGGCGTCGTACGGCGACGTGGCTGGCGTGGTGGCGCTGGTGGCGGCGGGCGGGTGCGCCGTGGCCGTCAAGGCCGCCAACGCGGCGGTGCGCGGGGCGCTCGGCGTGGTGCTGTACGGTGATGTCGCCGTGCTTGACGAGGTTCGCCGTACGCCACTGCTAGCCTCGCCAGGCGCGTGGCGATCGCCGTACAGCCCGTACGGCATCCCGCTGCTGTTTGTGCAGAACGACTCTGGGAGGGGCTTGTACGAGGCGTACCGCGTGATGGCGGCAGTTCCGCCGTCACCGCCCTCGCCGTCACCGCCACCGCCCTCGCCGACGCCGTCACCGCCATCGCCGTCGGTGCCGCGTCCGCCGACGCCGTCGCTGCCCCCGGTGACGCCGTGGCCTCCGTCGCCGGAGCCCTTGCCGCCATCGACTCTGCCCCCTCCGCCATCGCCGGCGCCCCTAACCCCCCCGTCATCCCCGCCCCCGGCACCCCCGACGCCATCTCCATCGCCGCGCTTGCCGTCGTCTGCGCCGCCCGTGCCGCCCACACCGCGGCTCCGGCCGCCCTCACCTTGGCCACCTCAGGGGCCGCAGGGCAACGGTAACGGTAACGGCAACGGTAATGGTAACGGGGCCGGTGGAAACGGTAACGGCAATGGTAACGGAGCCGGCGGTGCAGGGGCCGGCCCTGTCCCGGGGGCGCCACCGCCCACCCCTGGCAATGGAAACGCCCAGGCCTCGCCGCCGGCCGGACCGGGAGGCGGAAACAGCGGCAACGGCGGAAACAGCGGCAACGGCGGTGGAAACGGTGGGCAGAATCGGTTGCCAAGCCCTCCCGTGCCCTCATCGCTGTGGCCTTCATCGGCGCCGCCACCGCCATCCTCGGCACGACCGCGGTCGGATGAGCTGGGGCCCGCTGTCACGGAGCGCGCGGGTCCTGTGCCAACAGCGGACCCGGTACCGGCCCCGACGGCAGACCCGACGATCCCGGCCCCTGCGGCTTACCCGGGCCCGGCGACAGCTGTCGTGGGCCCGTTCTGGCTGGTTCCGGGTGGCAGCGCCGCTGGCCCGACTGGCAGCAGCAGCAGCAGCGGCGATGGCGACGGCGGCGACTCGGGTGGCGAGAGCGGTGGAGAGGAGGCTGGTAGTGGCGGTGGTCTGGGGATGCGCCGTCTGCTGCGCGGGCAGCGCCGGGAGGGCGCCGCGTGGCGGCGTGGCGGCCGGCGGTCGCTGCTGCAGGCGCCGTCGGGCGTCCGCCCCGCGGATCGGTCCCCGCTGCCGACCATTCTGTCGGTCAGCGGCTCTGTGGTGTCTGCCTTCTCTTCCTGGGGACCGGTGCGTCTGCTTGGGGCTGGGTGGGTGCCGCTTTGGCAATGGTCCCGGTCTTGCTGCATGCGGGGTCGGGGACAAACGTGCCGGGTTCCCCCGGTGGGCCATTCGTCGCGCAGCCTGCCCACGGATGGATTCACCAGCACCGCGCGGAGGGGAAGCGGGTGCCCGATACCCGTGCGCCCCATTACAACCTGTGTCTCAAAACCCGTGTCTCCACCCCCCCCCCATCCCTCCCCCACACGCCCACGCCCACGCCCCCTGCAGAGCCCCGGCCTACGGCTGCGCCCCACACTGGCCGCCCCCGGCGGATCGGTGCTGAGCGCGCGCCCGCTGCTGCGCGCCAACGGCAGCGCCAGCAGCGGCTTCGCCTACCTCAGCGGCACCTCGCAGGCGGCGCCCTACGTGGCGGGCGCGGCGGCGCTGTTCCTGTCGGCCAACAAGGCGCGGCTGGTGCGTTGGCTGCCTGGCTCGCCCAGCGCGACTCGTGCGGGCATATGCGGCAGCACCCGCTCCCCCCTCCCCGTGGCCTTCCTTTACGTGCTCTGCACTCTTCCTCTGTCACCCCGCGCTGCCGCACCTGCGCGGACCCGTGCCGTCCCGCCATGAGGCCGCCCGCCCTCCGCTCCTAGACGTGACCCCGGCCCGCTCGGGCACCGACGTGGATTTTCGCCAACCGGCGGCACACAGCGCCCCCCCCTCCCGTCCCTTCCCCTCACCTGTACCCTTTCCAGCCGCTAGCTCCTCCAATCCTCCCATCCCTCCCCCGTCCCACCAGGCCAACCTGCCGGCTGCCACGCTGGCGGCGCAGGTGGAGGCGGCGTTGATGACCACCGCCCGCCCGCTGCTCGACTTCTCGGCCGCCGCCTGGGCCTCCTCTGCCACCGCCACCACGTCGGCCACTAACACAGCCGCACTCCTGAACTCCACCACCACCACCTCCAACAGTACCACAAACTCCACCACCACCTCGAATGCCACGCCAGCCTCGACACCTGTCGTCAGCCCCCTGCGCGTTGGCGGCGGAATCCTGGACATCGCCGCCCTCGCGACCAACCTGGTGGACGTGTCCCCCTGCAAGCTGGAGCTGGGCTCGGCCCTGGCAGCGCTGGCGGGCGCGCCGCCGGGCGCCAACCTCACGTTCACCATCGACCTGGTGAACCGCGGGTCGGCGCCGCTGGTCTTCCGGCTGCTCCACCGCGGATCGCCGGCGCTCGACGCCTCGTCGCTGCTGACCGTCGTCGGGGGCGCGGGCGCGAGCGCGAACCGCAGCGCTGCGGCCAACAACAACTCACGGGCCGCGGCGCCCAACGTCACGTCGCTGGGCGGGGTGGGCGGACCCATGGGTCAGTCGCCGCTGGTGGTGGTGTTCAGCAGCACGCGGTCCCGGACGGTGACCAACATCACTCTGCCGGCGGGCGGCCAGACGAGGTTCCGGGTGAGCCGGCAGGGCCTTACCCCTGGGAGTCAGTCCACCATTAAACCCATTCGAGGGCGCCGTTTGCGCAGGTCCCTTTCCTCATCCCCGCACGTTTTCCTACCTGCCACATTGCAACTCAACGCAGCGCCAGCCTTTCTTTCCCTTAGTGATGGCTCAGCTTGCCCACGGACTGAGCAATCCTCCACGCCCTGCTCCGATCGCCCTCCCGCCCAGGTGTCCCTGTCCCTGGCCGACTGGGTGACCCCGGGCAGCAACCTCCTCATCTCCGGCTACCTGGCGCTGGAGCCCGTGCCGCCGCCCGCCGCCGCCATTGCCGCCGACCAGGCCGTCGCCGCAGCGGCGCTGCAGCCGACGCTGCACCTGCCCTACCTGGGCTCCAGTGCTCCCCTCACCAGCCTGCCCGTGCTGCTGCCCGCGCTTCCCGGCGGCATGACTGATCCAAGCGGCGTTTGGTGGTGGGACGAGGCCGCGAGCGGCTACGCCGTCGCGTCGGCGGCGGCGCCGCCGGCGGCGCCGCCACTTGCCTTCCTCGGCGGCCAAGACCTCAGCGACGAGGAGTACGAGGGGGAGTACGCCCCTGACCCGCCGCCGGCGCCGCCCATGCCGGCGCCGCTCTTCTCCTACGCCCTGCTCGGCCCGCGCGCGTCGCTCCCCTCCCTGGGGCTCTTCCTCCAGCGCCAGCCCGCCACCCAGGAGCTCCTGCTCTTCTCCGCCTCGTACGGCGGAGCCCAGCTGGGGTACATCAGCCTCCAGCAGACGGCCCGGCGGCCGGCCGGCGGCGCGCCGCTGGTGCTGACGTGGCGCGGCACGTATTTCGACCTGGGGGCCAAGCGGGAGGTGGTGGTGGGCCCCGGGGACTACTATTTTGTAGTGCGGCTCACGCGGCCGCCGGCGGCTGCGGACAATGGCGCCTCCGCCGGCAGCGCATCGTCGTCGTCGTCGTCGTCCGTCGCGACGCTTGACACGTGGCGGTCGCCCGTGTTCCGCCTCACACGCTCCTGAGCAAGAGCCGCATGTGGAGCCGCATGTGGAGCCGCATGTGGAGCCGCATGTGGAGCCGCAGGCGGGGAGGCGTGGGGTTAACACGCGTGGGGGACGGGGGCGGGAGCGGGGCTGGCTGGATGGACTCGTGGGGCGTGGAGGTTGGGACTGGTATGCGCGCGCGGGGTATCGGACATCGTGATCGTGATCGGGCCCGAGGGTCGTCGGGATGGGCAGCCGTCGGGATGGGCAGCCTTGAGGCGTCAGCAGCGGCCCTCGTGAGCACGTTGTGGCGTGCACGGTCGCATGCATCAGTCTGGGCGCAGGAGGCCTCTCTCTCCCCCCTATTGTACGATGCGATCGAGCGAGCGTTACAGTTACGGTACCTGATTGCGCTGTCGACTCCGTGCGGTTGCGGGTGCGGGTGCGGGTGTGGGTCCCAGGAGGGCGCAGCAGGGTGGTGCGAAAGCGCACAGCCGCTCAACCCTGCGCACTACGTAGCCGGTAAGCGTGGTAGTCAGGCGGCGGCTGTGTGGCCGCAGGTGTTAGTTTTTTGTAGGTCGTGGGGTTCTGTATGACATTCTGATATGACAGCAGGAGGCGAAGATGACCAACGCTGCGGCGTGGTGGACTCGAGGCGGAGGCGGCGCAGGATGCGTGGCGGCGGTTGGGAGGGACGGAGGCCGATGGGCGGGTCACCCGCCCGCCCTCGTGCCGCCGCCGGCCGCTTGAATTGCGGCGCTGCAGCTGCTGCCGCCGCTGTGCGCACGGTTGCGAGGCGAGGTCTACGGTCCGTACGGCAGTGCAGTGACCGTGCATGGGTGCAGGAGGGGCTAATGACCGCAGGGTTGACTCCGTGCTGCGAACTCTTCCTCGGAAGGCTCGGTTTGCGGATTTGTTGCGGACGCCGCCTCATCGTTGATGCGGGGCCGATGGTGGTGCTTGACGACCAGCTGCCGCCGCGAGGCAGCGTTGATATGGACCGATGCCCGTGCGTGTCATGGGGTCACCGTCGTGCTTCGTGAGTCAGGTGTCGTGGGGCAATGGAGCACATTCCGCCAGCACCCCTCGTGGCGAGCTATTCGCTGGGTTTGGCTGTTGTGTGATTTGCTTTGGTGGATGTGGGTGTCTGTGCACCTGTCCGTGCGTGTGTGTATGTATGTGTTACGTACGTACGTGTGCATGTGTGTCTGTGTGTGTCTGTCTGTCGAGAGCCTGGTTCGGTTCGCACAGAACAGTAGTGCGATGGATCCTGTACGGGTGGTACGGCCTCGATCTTACTCTCTCTTCGTACTGTTCTTCCCCTTCCTCTTAAAGAACCCTAAGTTGCCGCGGTTCTCGGGTCGGCCTTAAGGTCGGCTCCCTAAGTGCTAGTTGCGCGGCCTATTGATTTGCTACCGCTTCTTGATCTTCTATCTTCTAGGCGTGTGTGCCCCTTATCGCGAGTGCGTGCATGCGTAAATGATTGATTCGGGCTGCGAAACGGGCATGTGCATGGCCCCGGGTGCGGTGGCGCGGGGCAGCCACCCACCCGAGCAGCCTCCGCCCACAGCCCGCACGTCTGCCGTATGGAGGGGTTCGGACGGCGGGACGGGGCAGTCAGGGCCGCGGCTGACGCAGGGCCACGCGCGATGCGGTGCGGGGCACTGGGTGGTGGCCCTGCGCGGTAGCGGCGTCTTGGTGGCACGCGCCTTCGGTGGATGCCGTAAATGTCTGGCGGGGTGCCTCCTTGGTGTTCGGGTCGATTGTGTCCAGTCGAGGGACTGTTGTATCCAACCGAGGGTCGCGTGAGGAAGGTGATGATGCGGCCGACAGCCGGGCTTCTGGGGCCCGTGGGACACCGAGTGGGGCATGCGTGCTGTAGCTGTAGGTTTCGTGGAGTGTGCGTGTGTGTGTTTAGGTTGCGGGCAAAGCGTCGAGGCTTTGCGTCGGATGCATGCGGGCGGCGACGGGGATGATTGTGCCCCGATTCGTCGTCCGGGATATGCCTTAACAAGCACGTTGGCTGCTGGCGCGGCGCTTGCAGCGGCCGTGTTGCCGCGCGGGGCGGTGGCGCCGGGCAGTCCCGTACTCCCGCCGCCGCCGCGCCCGCCTGCCATGCGCCGCGAGTTCATTGATTCCTTTCGTAATGCTGCAGCAACCATGCTCTTAGTGGCGTGGGCTGTAGTTGTTTGGCGCATTGCCAATTGCAAGGTTGCCCTTACCGATACTGCTGTCAGGAGGCGGTAAAGCCCCACGTGTGTAAGGGACGCGTCGTACAACGACTCTGGCGGCCCTCAGCCGCTGCGCCAGACTGCTGCCTTATTACTTTTGCAGCCCAGAATTGCACGCGACGCGATTTGCCGGTGGTTCGCCCCCAGAAACGGGCAGGAAGCAGTGCCGCAAAAGATCACGGTCACGGCTACAGACGGCTGCGCAGGCTTGATAGAGGTGGCCCCACGCTGCGTCATGCTGTGGGACTCATTGGGGCAAACGCATGTGCACGCGCACTGACTCGCAGTTGCAGCCCAGCACCTGAACCGGCTGCTCGCCTCCGCCAATGTTGGATGAGGTGGCAACGCCATGCCTCGCAGGCAGCGGTCAACCGGGCACAAACACACCATCCTGGCAGCGCGCGTGCACGAAGCGCTCTCACGTGCAAAGCCCATATGTGTTCCGTCACGCTGCACCGCTTCCGCTGCACCCCCTCCGCGACGCGACCCGTTTCCCTTCTTCACCACCCTCCGTTCCGCTGCGCTCCATTCCACTCTACATACCGCCTCAGCCTTAACCTCAGCCCTGGCCCACCCCGCTACGTCCGCTGGCCGCACCGTCCCCTTGCCGCCCCCCCTCCCCGGCCGCACCTCCTCCTGTCCCCGCCGCTGATCCTGTGAACCCCGCCTGGCCCTCCGCCTTGCCCTGCCCCTCCTCTACGCCCGCCCTCGCGTCCTCAGGTTCCCGTGCTGTCGCCCGCTCCGCTCCACGCCGCTGCGCGCGGCCGCCCCCGAACATCGCCGACTCCCCCGCGCCCCCTCCGCCGGGCGCCACCGGGTTGCCCATCAGCCGCTCGCGGAGTGCGTCCGGCTCCGACTTGAACTGCGCGCCCGACAGGCCCTCTCGCAGCCACCAGGCGGGCGGCCGCGCAAAGGCGTACTGGTGCCCGAACACCGGCACCTTGCCCACCAGCGGCAGGCATGCCGAGTCCAGGAGCGACAGCAGCTTGGCGCGGTCGGCTCGGAAGCTGGGCGGGGAGGGGCGGGGAGGCCAGCGGCCGTTAGGGGGGGCGGGGTTAGGGGCAGGCGGGGAGGGTCTGGTGGGGACGGGGGAGGGGGATGGTAAAGAGGCGGGTGGTCCGGGTTTAGGGGGGCTTTACTGTTCGGGGCACGAGAGCTAATGCGCGCTCGTGGATGCGGGTGGGGGGCGCGGCATGGGGACACAGCACACAGGGGCGATAGCATGCGCAACGGCGCTGCGAGGCTGGGGTTAGTAGTGGCGACGTGTCTTCCACCCCCGCCCTAGGGATTGCAGCGGCCGACGGCAGCCCACTCACGTGCTGATGTACGGCCCCAGGTCCAGCTCCTGGCCCTCCGACGCGGCTGCCGTGCGCGCCTCCAGGATCTCACGCAGCACGTACGAGGGGAGCCGACCCGGCTGCTCGTCCGCCGACTTGAATGACGTCCGCCATGACGCAGCCTCGGCGGCCAGCCGCGCCTGCGGCGGCCGCGCCGGTGGCATCTGCTGCCGCCCTCTCCCGCTTGTGGACGCCTGTGTAGCCCCCGTGCGAAGGGCAAGGCCGGGAGCGGAGGGTGTGTGCAGTAGGAGGCGGGCATGCATGCGTGCCCGTGGGCCGCAATAGCTGGCATGGGGCAGGGGAATGGGGCCCGCCACGTACCTCCGCAGGCTCTTCCGGCGTCAGGTCGCGCCCAGCGATGGAGCCGCCCAGCTTGTTGAGCAGGTCACCAAGCGTGCCGTCCTTGGCGTTAAGCTCCTCCATGCTGGGCAGCTCCTTCATCCGCGCCTGCTCCTTCTCGGCCATGCGGTTGAGGGCATCTGCGGACGGAGCGCCATGAACCAGACGTATTTTCGCAGCCAAGACATGCGATGTCATTTTCCACTCGCCTATCTCTTCGGTGCTGAACGGCTTCAGCTTTCGCTGGGGCGCGACGGAGCGCGCAACCTGCCGCGCATTGGATGATAGAGCACTCCCCATGCTTGCAACTCAATACTGTAACAGCCGGCGTAGGCAACACCTACATGGCTGGAGCTGGTCTCACCGTTTTCCGTTTTCTTCTCTGCGCTTGAACTTCCCCAGAAACCTGTAACGGCGTTGAATTGAAGCGAGCACGCATTTAATGCAGCGCACAGACCCGCCAAACTAGACACCGGTAGCTAGACCCCCCACGGGGAGGTAACCGCAGCGGCCATTGGGCCGCACCGCGCTTTGGAGGGGAGATGCAGCCGGGGCATGCCGACCCCACATCGAGGCAGTCGTCAGGAGAGGAACACGATATCCTCGAGGTCCCCTGCCTGCCCTGGCTTCCTCGGCCTGCCTGCACGAGTACGCAACCCAAGACAGGTGCCCAGCCATTGGTATAGGTTGACTCCACTCCCGCCTTCCCGGCGATGCAGCCCATCACAACCATAACCTAAGTTCCAGGAGTCTATCCACCCACTTCGGACCCTATGACACTACGCTTCATACACGCCGCAACCACAACGGTCTGACCCCCTCCGCCCGTTGACCAATCTGCAGCAACCGTAGTCCTGGCGACATGGAACCTGGAGCACTTCTCCCTGGGAGGCTCCAGCTCCAACCCTCAGCTGGTGGCGAGGAAGGTGGGGGGAGTGCGCGTGCCGGCAGGGGCGGGGCAGCTCACGAGGGCAGGGCGCGCGACTCCGTGGCGCTGGGTGGGGCGGCTAGTGCCGGGTGGGTCCATGCCGAGGGACGCCACAGCAGAGGGCGGGGACGCTCGTGTGTCCGGGGTGGGGTTGCGGCGTCACAGCGCTTGACAACAGTACGGTAGGCCCAGCGCCCGACGCACTTCGGCACGCAGCATGTTATCTTGTCAATGTCGTACGAGACTGCGAGTGCGCTGCAACAGGATGCCACGTAGGTGCCACTCTGTACTAAAATCGAAGGGTTTTAGGGCTGGGATGGGCAGGCGGCCCCGGGGCGCCGTGCGCAACGCGCGCCCGTGCTCCCAGGCGGGGCCCGATTGACAAGCAGCCACACAAACGATGCGTGTGGGCGGGCTGGGCGCGCGGCCGGTCTGGTCACCGCTGACCGCCGTTTGATCGGTGGCCATGACGATAACACTGCCGGGCAACCCTGGCAGCTGGCAGTCCAACAGGTATACCGGTAGTCCGACAAACCGGGTAAGCTGGTACGCCATTCATTCGGGTGGGGGCGGGTGGAACGTCACCTGCCTTGCTTGGTACCCGCCCGCCCTACCGGAAACGTCGCACCTTCGGGTGTGTATGACCGTAGAGGCGGGCTCCCTCTTTCTTCGCAGATTTCTCCTTTTTTATGCGCAATGCACAATGCCGTACGTGCCGTACCGATGCAGCTGCCGCCCGGCCGCCCGCCCGCTAGGTCGCCAACGTGTGTGAGACGCTGCGGCAGCTGTGTCGGGAGCAGGGGCCGACCGCCAGCGTCATCGTGGCGCTGCAGGTGGGCACGGGGCGGCACGCGGGTGCGGGCGATGCGCATAGCAGGGCGCTGACAGCGGGGCGCGGGGCACGAGGCGCGGGGCACGGGCTTGCGGAGGCTGGGCCTCCCGGACACTCGCGCAGCCCGGCCGAAGCCGGGCACTGGCGCCTGTTCTACGTCCTCCCTCGAGCCTCGACCCTGCAAGCACGACATTCGAAACTCCCTCCAGCAATGGACGGCTGAGGGGCCCCTCTCCGGGTGTTGGGGTCCTGGGGCCCTGCGCTCTACCAAGCCGACTAGATGCGCCAGGGAAGCCAAATCCCTCAACTCCCTCTCTTGCATCGTGTAAGCACCGACGTGCCCAAACACCCCTCGCCACCCCCCGGTCGTCCTTGGGGCCGGCGCAGGAGGTGTTCAGCGCTGAGGCGGTGGCCTTCCTCGCCAACCACCTCAACAGGCGGGACGGAGCGCAGGCCGCCTCGGGCCGGGTGTGGCGACACATCACCTCCAGGTGTGTGCGCGCGCGGATGGTCCCCCCCCTGGCCAACGGGACGGGACAGTCCCGGGGTGGGGGGGGCCCCGCTGCTTCCCTAAAGGTTGCGTGCAGAAGATGGGGCAGAGCGAGCCACCGCCGCCCCTCGCAGCGCCTTGGACAAGCGCCGAGGCGTGCCTCGCTGCCACGGACGCGGCTCGACCGCTGCGCCGAGCGTCCCTCCCTCGCACTTCTGTAGTCGCGCCCTTGCTGGTGCCTTCCGACGTGTTCGACCAGCGCCGCCTCCCTCGCACTGCCCCGCAGCTGCTGCCTCTTGAGCCTCCCCGCCTCTCGAGTCCTGCGCTGCACGCCAACCAACCAGGTTCTCGCCCCATCCCACTCACACTCAATCACACACACACACACACACTCTCTCTCTCGCATGCATGCATTGGATCCGTCCCCCCCTCAGGGAGCAGCTGGGCAACAACGCCGAGCGCGCTGCCTTCCTGTGGAGCGGCCCGCCGAGGCCGGCGGCGCCGCAGGGGCTGCCGCCGGCGCCGCAGATCAGCTGCCTGGGCTGCATCTCCGGCGGCGGCGGTGCTGACGGCGGCGTCGACGCGGTGCCGGCGGCGCGTGGCGGCCCGCGCGTGGCTCCCCTGCACGCCGACCCGGAGTCTAGCTTTCAACTGCTGCGGGAGGTGCGCGGGTGTGGGGGGTTGCGGTGGCGGTGCCGTGGGTGTGACGACGTGGCGGCCGTGGGGGGGCGGGCACTCCTGAACGGGGCAGCCAGGCGGGTTCCACGCGCCGCGCCGTCCTGCACGTGCCAATGACTTAGGCTTGCTGGCTGTAAAGTGTGGCTGGCTGCCTGGCTTGCTGGCTGGGAGGATGGCGTGGAAAGGCGGCAGGGGCGAGTAACCCCGCCGCAGCCCTCGCCTCCAGGTCCCTTTCCATGAGCACAGGAGGCAGCCTGCCAGGCCGCTGCTGCGGCGCACCTGCCGTCGCCCCGCCACCGCCGGCGACCTCTCGCGCCGTCCCCTGTACTTACATCTACCTCCCGGCTGCCCCCTGCCCCCTGCCTACCGGCCCCGCCCACCACGATCACCGCAGGTGGTCC